>JARHVA010008317.1:0-17500 GCA_037957365.1 Torreya grandis
TACATAACTAAAATGGTAATAATGCATATTGTGATTACCACATATGCTAGGGACATTCTAAAAATAGATGCTTTGTGTTAAGACATAAGATTTAGGATCTCATTGGTAAGAAAATTATTAATATTATCACACCTATGAATTATTTTAGACAATAACCAAATGGGAATGCAAAGTTTAAAATATTTTATAATCCCTTTCTAAATTATATGGCAGCAAAAACTAAGGATAATTATGAGGTACATATGGCATACAATGCATATCTTCCTCATTTGAAAAATGATAACCCATTGGATGGTATTATTGGTACCCTAATAATCATAATAATATAGGAAACAAAAGGAGACATTATATATAGCATACTTAAACAAATTTAAGTGGACTATATATAGAAGTGAATTGTGAAAATAAGGAAAAAAACACTTTACAATTGGTATAGAACTATAATAAAAAAGTTTTATTATGTTAAGTTATATAAAATAATGAAATCATTTTTATAATAGAATATATGTATGGTTTTGTTTGCTCTCTAGCTTAATCCTTCTCTACATACTTCACATAACTAGTTACAAATAATGAAAACTTATATTAATTTAAAATGGAAGATGGAACATTGGTTGAACCAATAAAGAGTTGTTAGTAACAACTTTATAATTTTTGAGTGTATTTACATAATAAAATTCTATTTGGATACTCAAATTTGGTCACAAATACTTAAAACATCAATTTTAGACCCCATTTACTTTAATTTACTTGATCCCTTAAATTGGTCCTATTTCACCACCTCACTCTATATTATGAACTTGTACACAATTGTCATTTATAAGTTATTGTTTAACATTTAAATGAATATTATTAATTTCTAAAAACAATCTAGAATATGTATGAAAACTTAAAATCTTTAGAATAAACATTACCCTTCAAAGTCATAATTAACACTAACTAGATGGGATCTCTAATCGATCCCAACATTTATGGGTCGATATTTCCATTATCCCAATAATATATCTTTTTAAAATACAAACTTACCCTTAAATTTTGGTCCACATTTTTAGGATAGGTAGCATGATGTTTCACACATTTGGATTGCTGTAAAATCACATGTAATCACCTATTCTACTAGGTAAATTCATTATTTTGTCACACTTATAGTACTACACACTAAAAAAGCTTTCCTATTTTTTAAAAATTTAATTATATTTTCTTAAATTATCCCTTATCCAATTCAAAATACTAATATATATAAATAAATAAAAGAGTTATCAAGAATTAAATCCATCTCTAGATGTATACATGTAGAAAAGGAACACTATTTCACTATGCACTCTAGGTGGGGAGAATTATGTTGGCTTGATTCCCTATTCAGTATACTTTAGACATGTATGTATAACTCAATCTTAATGGGGGGTATTTAGGTTCAACTCATCCCATTACACTCCCCCCTTTATTTTTTCAAGTTTTTCAACTATCACAGACCCTAGTAAGGTTTCAACCTTGAAGATGTCATTTGTAGGTAATATGTACATAATTGAAGGTCAAATTTTCAGATATAGTCATATTTAAAGAAGAAATAGGTGACAATTCCAATATTTTCCTATTTTTATTTTAAGGTCAAGATCAAACCACATGGGTCAAGTGTAATGGTCAATACTAATATTTTCCAATTGGTTTTGACCCAAAATAATGAATTTTGTTATTTCAGTTTCACTTGCATAATTTTTCTAAGTTGGTAATTTCTAATTGTCTTATAGTAATAAATATTCAACCTAATGATTATAAATTATCTAAGTGTTTTTTATATTATTTTTGTGTTTTATAATAATATTCTTTCATTTATTTGAGTTTTGTCTATTTCATTATTTTACTTTCATTCTACTAGTTATAATTCATTAACAACATTTGATGCCCCTTCAATTCATTATATCATAATTATAGTTAAGATCCTAATTAATTAAAAAATATAATAAAATGTATTGGTTAACCTATCCATTTTATTGGATCATTACTTAAAATTTTTTATTTTTTTTCTTGCTTCAAAATTTCCAAATAATATATAGTTATAATGGATGAGCATAGTATTTATTTTTTGCTCCAAGATTTCTTATTTTTAATTACATTTTATCTTCCCCTAATATATAAGTTCATTCACAACTATGTAATAATACAAATAAAATCTAGTAAGGATAAAACACCTAATGAACAATCTTATGTCTTACTAAATTCATATTATTTCAACATTCAATCAAAGTTTTTACTGGTTACTAATAGATGACAAAGGGCATGTATGAATCCTTTAAATATTCCTCCTCTTAGATCTCAAGGTTTTAATATTTACCATTTCACTCCCATTATTAACCCATCACTTATATTATATTCTATGGTCCATGTTTTTAACACCCAAAAGGTAGGCCACCACATCATGGAGGAAGTCAACATGTTCCTCTTCAACCCCTTTCACCTCTCATGAGGAAATAAAATAAATTAAATGGTAAAATATCATGGATCAAATAAAAAATAACCATGATAAAATTTCTATTTTACAGCTACTAAAGATTTCATGATTTTATAAGGATATTTTATGTGTTGCATTATGAGATGATCATATTATAATGGTACACAACATGTTATTTTTTCTTCCATAATGAATACCTTTAAGGACACTAAAAATATTATCACTTTTGAGGAAGAATGATTAACAACACATGTAATTATAAAAAATCTTCCACTCTATATTCAAATTAAATTATATATGAATCAAATGAGCATCAATTGATGTTAGTTCTAGATTAAACTTTTTTTTAGTCCTTTGTTACAAAAATTTGGTATTAAAATTGAAAGTATCTAAAAAATATATTAAATTATAAAATATTTCAATGAATATTCATGATAAATAATTAGAATGATATATTTAGATATGACATTGGGACCCAAGATATTGTCTATTTTATTTCATGTTATGCCTAATCATCTGCATTACAATTTACTATTGGGGTGACCTTGGATATATATGATGGTAGTAGTACCATTTAAATTACACATGTGTCTTAAATTTATTTGTAACAAGTACTCATATGACTATCCTATGAATGATAACCCTTTTAGATATTTCAAAATTAAGGCATCTCTATCAAATTGAGATGATCCATGTATCATCTCTCCTTCCCAAGTCATCCCTAGGATAAAAAAATGCACATATGAAATATAAGAGTCAAATATTGGTAACAAGAGAATATAATAAGAAATTTTACGAATGGAAAAACAAGAGTTCATCAAGAAAAAAAGGATATCAAGTGATTTAAAATAGCATAATCAAAGGTACAAATAGATTTCCAAAATCTCTAAGAAGAACAAGTAAGATTTCATAAAGAAAAATTAAAAATAGATTATTTAGAGAGTTAAAATTTATGAAAGGAAAAAATTTCCAAAATAAACAAATAAATTTACAAAAGGAATGATAAATTATACAAAAATAACATCAAGATAATTTGGTTCAACTAAATAATTTTCTTGATATCCCTTCAGTGGTTAATTCATAAGTACAATATGGAAATGTTTCAAATTATTATGATAGTGATGATGACAAACTTAATATGGTTAATATGACTAATGATCAACTATGCAACCTAAATTGAAACCCCTTAGATTATTATTTATCTCGTACTTTGTTCATACCCATTAGTCTATGGGTATACCATGATGATTTAAATTAATAACTAAGGAGTATTTAAATACAAATAATAAATTTATTTTAGCTATGACTAAATATGATAGTGAAAAAATATTGTAATATTAGATATCATATGTAATTTGTGATAAATTCATTGAATAATGTGTAAATATCTAGTACATAAGTCTTAACATTGTTATAAATAATACATCATTAATATAAACCAATAATAGTTTTGAAAATGTTATGGGATAGAAATCTCATCACATTATTGACTAATAGACACAAATATGAAGTGCATCTTTTACATAAAGTAGGAAAACCATATTATGAATAACATAGAATTATAGGACTTGATATAGAGAATTGTAAAACACTACAAAAGAAAATTCAAAAATACAAGCATGAAGGCATTATCAGATTAATACATAATCAACAAATATCACTTACTAAAATGGTTTGAAAGACATCATCTACATGTAAAACATGAAAAAATCATCCTAAAAAAGAGGATTTAACCATTAAATTTATCATTGAAGGGGAATATTAAAAACACAAACACATTGATACTACTAAATGGGAAACTATTTGTAGTGATAGATTATTACAATAAATGGGACATACTACCAATGAAATGAATCATAGTTCATAATGGGAAGAAGCTCTGAAATATATCATATACCTAATATCTTGTGGAATAAATTTGATAAAAACTCATGTATGGATTATTCCTCATGCAAATTGGGTACCATTTACATTGGGAAAGGCATGGTTACAACAAATGCAAGATATAGTGGATATTAATAACTACTACATCACTTTTTCATCTAAAGGAAGAATAATTAACATACCACATGATGGTAAAAATGATAATGATAATGAAATATCTTCAAATTTAAAAGATAAAATATAATGTGAACATTAAGAAGGTGAAGAGGAACATGCAACATTTTTGCATAAGTCTAATGTTTTCAATCCTAAAGAGGCTAACTTATTGGATTACCATTGATTATAGCAAATATTTTAAAAAATTAAAAAAATATTAAAATTATATATATATATATATATATATATATATATGTCCTTGATTATTTTTACTTTATTTTTCTTCTAATTTTAGTACATGTGATTTATTTGATAAATTTTATATCCCTTGGTTCTTTGTTATTCATTATATTTTCATCATGTATGTAGGAACTAAGGATAAAAGTGAAAATTGAATATATATTCCATCAGTATTGGTTTATTCAATTAAATTACATAATGCATATAGAATATCAAATGCCCTACATCATTATATCCTATGAATCCATTGTAGAATCCAATTTATTTTTGTGAACTAGTAATTTGACTCATGAGAGGTGTTCGTATCTTTTTAGTGACAAAATGAAATCAAATTGAAGAACCAACACACTAGCTAACATATATCTCTAGGCCTAGTTACTTAGTTGAGATTAGTTAAAAATACTAGAATGGAAACACAACTAAAACATGAAAGATAAAAAATCTTTCACCTCCCTTGAATGCTCTAAATTAGCTTTTAGTAGTGGCTTACTCAGATTGTGCTCATGAAGTCTTCATCAAAGGAGGTTTGGATATCTCCTCTTCTCCTTGGACCTTGTGGATTTAGCTTGGCTTGGCTTGGCTTGGCTAAATATTTATAAATTATAACACTAATTACAATGGATTTTGGAATTATTTGTGTATTATAACTTTGCATTATCTAAGATTAAAATCCATGTGGAAAGGCCTTCTATTTATAGGATTTTGTAAATTGGTAGAATCAACCTCAACCATCCATCTTAGGATTGAGATGTGTGGTTAAGGATTAATCTAATTTTACAAGTAAAATTCATAAATAAGATCATAAATATTTGGGATAGAGGAGTAATTAAGAGGCATGGAAGGCATTGATGAGGCATGGGTGGCATGAATCTCGATAATTGTGGCATTTATGGCCTAGGGATGTCTTTCCAAGAAATGATGTCACCTAATGATGTAGATATTCAATAGTCATTTATAAAAACAATTATTCAACAAGTTTCCATGAAATTATTAATTAATGTCTAATTTTGTTTAATTAGATCTTAAGCATGATTAAGCATTTTGTGCACAAATTATTCAAATTGATTAGAATACCCTATTATTGGTCCAAAATTTGACTAGATTGGAATTGGAAGTCAATGTTAGATACATTAGATTTGTTATCCCATTTATGATATTACCAACACCAAATAACAAAGGCACACATCTTGTGTAAGATATTTGATAGAAAAGAGCAATCTAGAGCACCCAAGTGTAAAATTAGCATTTTGACGTAGAATGATTTGATCAAAGTTAACTAGTCCATAAATTGCATTTCCACATTTAAGGACAATCTAGCCAAAATCAGCACTTGAATATATCATTTTCAAAGCTTTTAATGTGTTTTAGTGTTTTTAGACCAAATTATGCATTTTGGTGAGAATTGGTCAAAACCTTGGTTGATGGTCATTGATGACCAGATTTAGGTGTTATAGTTTGCCCCTATTTGGGAAGGCATTGTAATATATATTCATAATAACATATTCTCAAAGAATTAAAAGGTCGTGTATGCCTATAACTTCAATGATGACGAACTAACTACATGATGTCCCCTTAAGGGAATGGTTGGCATAATTAGGTCAATAAACGGTCCTTCAAAAAGAAAAAAGTGAAATGAAGGGACCAAAGAAAGGAAAGATGATGGGAGGATAACATAATGATTGTGAAAAAGTAGTCAAAATAAATGAGAATGCAAGTGGGATAGTGTACAATGGTTTTCCCAAAGGTAGTTATAAGCATTGTACCCTGATAGAGGTAACATGGTATGATAACACAATGATTTTACCAAAGGCATTTATAATCATTGAGAAGATGGAGCTACCCTAGTTAGGATAGATAAACAAGATAATAACATGACTCTATATGGGCAAAAAAATTAAAGTGGTGACAACACAATGATTTTCCCAAAGCCAATTATAATCATTGATAAATACAGGTGTGATGATGTGCCATGATTTACCCATAAGTAGTTATAATAATTGTAACTTGATTATGGAAAACATGATTGATCAGCTGATTGATGATGGTAACTTAACATAGAGGGTAATGATGAATTGTAATAACCTACTAGTAGGGAGATGCTCATCTAAATTAATAAAGGTTGAAATTCTTTCATGGTTAATTACTCTATTTGGGATATGATTAGGATTGAAATGGGATGTGGTGCTAAGAATATGTTAATGTCACCATTGTTGGATAGACTTTTTGAAGCTAAGGTTTGTTATACACATGTAGGTAGGCATCATGGTATAATATCATAAAGACTTGGTCAAAATATGTATAAGGACTGACTCCCGTAATCCAATACTCAATAGAAAATAATGCACCAAAGATAGAAACCATGATGATAATGTAAACATATGAATATGGATGGATTCAAGTGTAAGTGTGGGTAAGGAATCACCCAATGAACACACATAAACTAAATCAAGGCAATAGTGTTGAAAGCAAACAAACAGGTAGACAAAAAAACAAAATAAGAAGAAATAAATAAATAAACAATGCAATAGAAACCATATGAACATTTCCCCTAGAAAATAGGTGATAACTTAACAAATTAAAAAAATGGGGGAATAAATTAAAAGTAAGGGGGTGGTTGAGTTGCCTCTAGATGCACTAGACAAGTAGATGATGCCTACATAGTTCCATGGACATAATATCTAAAAACAATTAGGCTAAATGTCATTCTTCTAGGGAATGGTAAGAATGTGATAACTGATGAAAACAAATAAAATGATTGTGATAGAAGAATAGGAATGGTCTTGAAAAATGGTAAGTGTGTGAGAGCAAAAGGCCAAAAATGATGGGGAAACTAAGAAATAAGTGATTATTTTATGACTTAGTAAGGGTTCCTAAAATCCTTAAGGCAAAGAATTGGTCAGTATTTTTGTTCTTTTCTATAGATTTTATAATTTTTTTTGAAATTTTTGAAGTATCTCAACCCAATCAAGATTGATGAGACACTAAATGGTTCAAGCTCACAAAATGGTGAGAGTGTTTAAACTTAAGTTGCTTATAAAATGGTGAGAGCATGGCTTAGGTTGCTCACAAAATGGTCAGCGTGTGGCTTAGGTTGCTCAAAAAATAGCAAGAGCATGGTGGAAAGGGTGACTGAGCTAACCTCAACAAGTATTGAGCACTGGCTACATAGTCCTAGAGTAGGACCTCAAGTCACTGTAGTTTCATCCTTATAGTAGAGGAACCTGTCTAGCATAGCCATCAATTCAAACAAAATAGGCATAGCTGGTAAAAAAATCATAGTATGGCATAGGAAAAGTTAAGTTGGTACATCAAGGCTACTAATTTTACCAAAGGTGGTTATAATTAGTAGCAAGATTGGTGATAATAAAGGAACAACAAATGAAATATACAACTATTGAAACTTCTATCATACTTATCTAAAATATGATCTCTATTTGAAGTACTTGAAAACAATTGATGAAATTGATCAAATTCCTTGGTGTTGAAAAGGTGAAACTAATGGCAAACCCAAGGTCAAATGGGCTAGGTAGATAGGATTTAGAACATGTTTGGTTGATAGAACATAATGGTAAAGTAGATGCAATGGGATAAAATGAATGACAAGCATGATATTCGTACAAAGGAGAAAAGTGATAAAATGGCACAACTAAAATTTTCTTTGTAGACAATATACCCTAGTGCTCAAGCATAGTACCCCTTAAGGTAAATATTATTCATCAGCTCAAGAATTTCATCTACATTTAGTGTGGTGAGCCTATATGCTCCTCATCCATAATTTTCACTAATGATGAAAGGCCCTATCTAATTGGGTTTGAATTTACCTTTATAATTATTCTCAACCATGGTATTATTTTGGTTTTCATTCAGAATAAGATCACCAAGTTCAAATGTTCTATACTTGGCATGCTAATTGGAGTGGCCTTTGATTCAGTTTTGATATGCCTAAATATTATTAAGTGTATCTATAAATTTTTCATCAAGAAGGTCTAGCTCTTGTAGGTGGGCTACTCAATAGTCATGATCATCTAGGACATGCTTGAAAGATATGTGTAGTGAAGGTAACTCGACCTCAATGTGAATGATGGCTTTAGTACCACAATAAAGTGAATATGGAATGGTTTTTGTGGGAGTATGATGATTGGTATGGTATGCCCAAAGAGCACAAAATATTTGTAGGTGTAAATCATGACTGACATCATTGAAAATCTTTTTGAGAATATTGACAATGGTTTTGTTTGATGCTTTGGCCTAGCCATTACCTTGAGGGTAATATGCTATAAAAAAATGTTGTGTGATGTTATATTTGATACATAGCTTGTCGACATCCTTATTCTTAAATGATCCTCCATTATTAGATATAATTTTAGAGGGGATACCATAGTGGAAAATGAGATGGTTGAAAATGAATTTGGAAATTTTCTTTCCATTCACATAAGTGAGGGGTATAGCTTTAACCCACTTAGTAAAATATTTGGTGGTGATAATGATATGTTTATGGCCATAAAATGAAGTGGGGTTAATCTTCCCAATGAGGTTGAGTCCCCATGTATCAAATGACCATGGTTTCAACATTAGTTTTAGAGTTTGGGCTAGGGTATGAATCAGATTAGTATGTCATTGACATTTGTCACACTTCTTTACATATGCCACTACATCTATGTCCATTACAGGCCAATAATAACTAGTATGCAAGAGCTTTTGATATAAGACTACCCCACTAGAATGAGTTCTACATACCCCTTCATGAACTTCTCTTAACACTAGTGTAGACTCTATCAAAGTTAAATAATGAAGCAAAGTTTCATCAAAACTATGGTGGTAAAGGGTGGATCTAATTAGAGTATAATGAGTAGAGTGATGAATAAAGGATTTGGTTTGTTTTTGATATAGGTTAGGTGGTATAACCTAGTCATGAAGGTAGTTGTAAAGGTTTGAGTACTATATAGAATTAAGACCAAAAATATCAAAAATCATTATAACAGTTGAAGTTTCATGAGTTGGTGCAAATAAATTAACAACAAGGAATTGATATTCTCTATCTTTATCTATTTGTCAAATTAGAGACCTGATAGTAGCCATGACATCTAAAGTTCTATTAATATCCCTTGTTATATTCTCAAATTGCATATTTGTAATTTTTTGTTTTAGTGTATTGACCATAGCCTTATATGGAACTAGCTTGTCATCTCTAGTTTGGAAATGGTCTATGACCTAATTGATGATTAGCTGAGAATCACCATAAAATTGGAGATGAGATATGTTTTAGTGTATTTCCTATTAAATTCCTGTGACAAGTGATTCATACTCATCCATGTTGTTTGTACAAGGAAGACTAATTATAAATGATTTAGGGATTAGATCCCCCTATGGTGTAATAAATAAGAGGTCTACCCCTAATATATGTGCAATAAATGAACTATCAAAATATAGATTCTAGTGTTGGTCCTCAAGAGGTGTGTCATGGTCATTATGGATTCATCAAGAAATTGAAATGTGAGGGGTTTTATGTCTATAAGGGGTACTTTAGCAAGTTGATCTATAAAGACCTATCCCTTGATTGTCTTATAATTGACATACTCTATGTCAAACTCACTAAAAAGGATACTCCATTTATCCATTCTACCTTGTAAAGTTTTTTTAAATAGTAGATACTTGAGTGGATCTACTTTTGAAATGACCATGGTCTTCTTGTTTAACATGTAATGACACAATTTTTGAGCTATGAAGACCATGGCTAGACAAGATTTTTCAATAGGTGCATAGTTGTGTTCATATGTGACCAAGGTATGGATTAAGTAGTATACTACATGTTTTTTTCTATTATTATTATGTTGAGCCAAAATTACCCCCATGGATTCATCAGTAGCTGATAGATAAAATAAGAATGACTTTCCTAACATAGGAGGTAACAAAATAGGTGGATTAGTGAGATAGTCCTTGTGTTATTGAAAATTTGTTTAGCAGTGATCATTCTAGTGCAATTGAACTCCTTTCTTTATAAGATGTGTAAATTGATGACACTTATCTGCTAACTGAGAGATGAAGCATCAAATTGACTAGGTCTTGCCTTACAAACTACAGAGTTACTTCAAAGTGGTTTGTGGTGGCATCTTAATTATATCATGGACTTTAGCTAGATTGACTTTAATTCCTCTATGATATACAATGAAGCCAAGTAATTTTCTTGAGGTTAATCCAAACACACATTTATTTATATTGAGTCTAAATTTGTACTCCCATAATCTTTTAAATATCCTACATAGCACTACTGGATGGTTAACCTTGGTCTTTGATTTTTATAATATGTCATCAACATAGTATTCAACAAAATCATGCATCATATCATGAAATATGATGGTCATAGCTCTTTGATATGTGACTCTAGAATTCTTAAGACCAAATGGCATTACTTGATAACAAAATGTTCCACATAAATTGGTGAACATTGTTTTATGTTGGTCTTTTGGTGTTATTTTGATTTGGTTATAGCTTAAAAATCCATCCATGAGTGAAATAATTTAATAACCTACCATGGATTTGATGATCATGTTAATATTAGGCAATGTAAAGTCATCCTTAAGGCAAGATATTTTGATGTCTCAAAAATTAGTATAGATTATGGTTCCTTTAGGCTTTTTGCTAACATGTAAAACATTAGATATCCATTCTAAGTAGCCAATGAATTAGATATATCCTCCTTCTAAGATTTTTCCCAACTCTTTCTTTACCAAGACAACAATGTGAGGATGTAAGTTACGTATCATTTATTTCACTAGTTTGGCATCAGGATTAACCACAAGGTGGTGCAAAACCAAGGTGGGGTCTAAACCTGGCATATCAAAATAAGCTCATGCAAAGATATCTACAAATCCTCTTAGTAGAGCTATAAATAATTCACTTTCCTCCTTAGTGATGGACATGCCTAATTTTATCCATTTAGAGTCTGATGGAGTCTTGATGTTTACCAATATTGTATCTTTAACTAGAAGGGTCGATCCATCTTCTAGGATAGTAAGCAAAAACTTGAAATATTGGACTATATCAAAGTCCTCTACTAAGACTTTCTCTTCAACTTCTCCTAGACATGATGAATCTATGTCCCCTAATGGAAGATCTGGCCATGTGACAAAAATAGTCAAAAATTCTTGAATAATTTGATCAAACACTTATTGTTTATTAAAAATAAACTTGGATCCATAGGTAGGTTCATAATTGGTGGCCTCTTAGTCTAAATTTAAAGAAGAATGAACACCCCCATCTAATGGCACCTGAAATAAGTTTTCACCACTAGACTGGCCTTTATCTTTACTTTTTCCTTGGTCAAAAAGTGCCTCAAATAGGTTTTCACTCTAGGACCTTAATGTATTATTTATTTGCTTTTGTCTAAGGGTGTTCACTTGCTCTCCAAAATAGGATTCATGATCTAATATGAATGAGAATCCTAATTTATGATCTCCCAATAAAATGTTGTCTCTAAGGCCTAGAAAATCATAGAATTCCTCATCATTCTAAAACTCATCAATCGATAAAATAGATTTTTTTTGGTCCCAATCTATTAGGTGGGGATAGTATACTGTCAATGGGCTATTACAAATGACCAGTGTAAGGGTATAAATGGAATGAGATGTAAACAAGTTGATTTAGCTATGTTATCAAAGATGAGGCTATGATGGGAGTCTATTTTTTTTTCAATATCATCATCACTATTTATTACTGATAGAACTTGAATAAGATATGTGGGGTCACCCTTAGTTAGTTTAAATCCAAGTCCATAGGGTCTTTTATACTTGGTCATAAAATTTGGATCCAATGTTCCTTATTGTTTTAGTTTAAGGCCTCATCATTTATAGTCTTAAATCTCCATGATCCTAATGGGAATAGGATATTTTTCACTTTTATAACAATCAACTTGGTTGTCATTATAAAACCATGATTCATCCCCTTCAAGAGTGTCTGGTTCTAGTTTAGATGCTGGTATAAACATGGCAAGTCCCTTATCTTTATTCTTCTATTGCCAATACATGTGTGGGGTAACTTTAGGTCATCCAAAGGTCTTTGGATTTTGAGGAAGATTGGCAATATGGAAGGTATCATGGGTCACATATTCTCTTATACCATTATTTAAAATGGTGAGATGATTGAAAGCTTTAGGAGGTGGCATGTGCGAAAGGCAATCCAAGGTATTATGATCTATGGAATTATCCTATTAAAGATAAATAAGTATGGCCTTTTCTTTATCCTACTTGGAACTTGGATTCATGTTGTATTGGTAATTATAGCTTTGAAACTCAACCTCGAGGTGTTTATAGTGCTCATATGGGTGCAAATCTCTTGGAATATTTACTTCCATCCCTGAGTGAGAAAACTTGATACATTGGTGAAACATTGATGGGATTTCATGAATCTCATGTAACCAAGGCCTTCCCAAAAGCACATTATATGATCACTCAAGATCAAGCACATGGTAAAGTGTATCATGGGTCAAAGGCCTAATGATTAATAGTAAGTTAATGGTGACTTGTGATTCTCTCTCTTGATTATCATAGGCTTTTATAGTTATCATTTCTAGCTAGAGAACTACCATTGTGTACCCAAGAATATTGATAAGCTTTAGAGACATTATGTTGAGGCTTGATCCAATATCTATAATGAAACATTTCACTTTATGCCACTTTATATAAACTTCTATGTACAATGGACTATAATGGAGTGGGCCAAGGGAAGATGTATCACTTTAGTTAAATGTGACTTGTTGGGTTGGAGCTAGGTATCCAACCAAAGCTTGAAATTTATCAGGGGATATGTCACTAGAAATAGTAGATTGGGTTAAAAACATATTCAAAACATTCTTATGGATGTTTGATGTGTGAAACAAATATAAAATAGAGATATATGCTAGTGTCTTCTATAATCATTCCATAATATAAAAACTATTGTCTTAGTCAATGGTGAATAGTTTATTCTGAAGCTGAATGGTTGGTTGGATAATAGGTAAAGTGGTAGATGGTTGTGGTCCTAGGATATTAATTTTTGACCTTTGAGTTATGATTTCACAATCAAGATTAGATTTTGGACCATGATTGCTAACAAATTCTAGAAATGGTGTGGGATCAGATAGGATAAGTCTCAATGCCCAGTACACTTGTATGTGGTCATAGGTAAGGGCAAGTTATCAGTATAAGGTCCAAAAGTGGAAGTTCCAATTTGTTGGTTCACTTGTGTGTAGTCCCAAGTAAAAGAAGGATTATCCATGTAATTTGGTTGAGAGGTATTGTTTAGCAATGGTCTACATTAATTAGTGATCAATCTAGGATTAATGGAGATGGTATTAATGCTACACCCTATAATATGACCTACAACCCTATTGTAGTCATGTGTAACTACATGGTAGGTTTCTTGGTTGTTACTATTTTAACCTTATTTTTGTCCATTATTTTTAGGTTTTGTTAGTGATTCTACTAGTTCAACCTTTGATTTTGATACTATTGATTTTGTTTTATTCTACTGGCTGGTGTTATTGTTGATTATTATGGTGCTACTAAGTGTTATGTTAGGGAAAGGGGTTTTGATAAATCCTAAGAGTTTTATTGGAGGTGGAAGTACCATTATATAATTTTATCTCCCTATTCTCTAACATATTCTCAATCAAATCCTTGATTTGTACACATCTTCATAAATTATGTCCATTGACTTGATGATATTCATAGAATTCATTTTCATGGTACTAATCAAGATAAAAAATGATTTTTAGATAATACTTTGGTATAGGCCAACTAATTAGATTAGTATCCATAATTTTGTGAAATACATACTCAATAGGCTCTCCCAAATCACTAAAGACATGATGAGTAGGCACAATTCTTCTCAAAAGAGGGGTTTGTAATGGTAAAGGTTGATACATTTTTTGTGTGGGTCTTGGCTATTGTGCTTATAACATTGGTTGGAGAGGTTATTAGGTAGGAGAAAGCTACAAATTTGGTGTAGATGATGTTTGCACTATTTGGACATGACGTGACTTCATTACTCCATTACTCACAACGTTTCTGTTACGGTTGAATTGCTTTGGTATATCTTGGTTATTGGCCTATGCTGGTTATGATGCTTACACTTGGATTGGATGTTGGTTTTCACCACTTCCCTAATTTTTACCTTAATTATAATTATTTTAAGTAAGCTTGATGATCCCTTTATTAATAAGGTCTCACTCAATCAATAAGACTTTGTTAATGATCTCCTTGAAAGTATGCACAAATTATAGTTATAAATGATAAGATATCTCATGATGGAAATTTTTAGTAAACATAGTGGCTAATTGTTTATCTACTAAACTATGGGTGAATTATCTTATAAGGGCTCTCCATTATTTTATATAACTTGCAAAACTCTCACCAAATTTTTTTTTTACTTGTGTCAAGTTAACTAATGAAATCTCATGTTCAAGATTATATGAAAAATGATGCATAAACTTATTTAAAAGATCAACAAAATATGTTACTAAATTTTTATGAAACTTTTAGAACCACTATAAGGCTTGTCCAACCAAGCTCCTTGGAAACAACAACAAAAGGTATATATCACTATATGTCACTAGTTGACATGAAACAAATAACTTAGTTAAATGGGCCTTAGGGCCACCTTTCCCTTCGTATTTTTCATATTTTAGTAGTTTTTACCTTGGAAGAAATGATATATATAAGTACTCTATGTTGAATGTATAATAACATATGTCATTCAACTTAAACTTTTTATTCTATTTCTAAGCTTTAATGATAGCAATTGCATCCTTCATCTGTTATAATTCTTGGGCTAAGAAACTAGAGGGAAAATTCATTTGAGGGAGAACATTGGCTTGGGTAGATGGTTGGGAGGTCATAAGTGTCCCATTGGGTGTGCCATTATGTGAACTAGGAATTTAACTCAATAGAGTTGTTATTATCTTGTTAGTGACAACATGAAATCAAATTGAAAAACCAACACATTAGCTAACATATATCTCTAGGCATAGTTACTTGGTTGAGCTTAGTTAATAATACTAGAAGGGAAACACAAATAAAACATGAAAGAGAACAAATATTTCACCTCCCTTGAATGCTCCAAATTATCTTGTAGTAGTGGCTTGCTCATCTTGTGCTCATGAAGTCTTCATCAAAGGAGGCTTGGTTATCTCCTCTTCTCCTTGGCACCTTGTGGCTTAGGCTTGGCTTGGCTCAATATTTGGACAAAAAACTAATTAAAATGGATTTTGGAATTATTTATGCATTATAACTTTGTATTATCCAAGCTTAAAATTCATGTGGTAAGGCCTCCTATTTATAAATTTTTACAAATGGGTAAAATTAACCTAAACTATCTATCTCAGGATTGAGATGTGTGGATAAGGATTAACATAATTTTTTGATTATAATTAATAAATAGGCTCATCAATATTTGGGATAGAGGAGAAATTAATAGGCATGGAGGGTATTGATGAGGCATGGGAGGCATGAATCTTGATATTTGTGGCATTTATGGCCTAAGTATGTCTTTCCAAGAAATGATGTCACTTCATGATGTAGATATTAAATATTCATTTATAAAATCAAGTATTCAACATGTTTCAATTTAATTATTAATTAATCTCTAATTTGGTTTAATTATCTCTTAAGCATGATTAAGCATTTTGTGCATAAATTACTCAAGTTGATCAAAATACCCTGTTATTGGTCCAAAATTTAATTGGATTGGAATTGGAATTCAATGTTATATTCATTGGATATGTTATCTTATTTAGTATGTTACCAATACCAAAGAACAAAGTCATTAATATTGTGAAATATATTTTATATAAAAGATCAATTCAAAGCACCTAGGTGTAAAATTAGCATTTTGACTTAGAATGATCTGATCAAAGTTAGTTGGCCCATAAATTGCATTGCCCCATTTAATGATAATATAGCCAAAATTGGAACTTAAATATATCATTTTAAAATATTTTAATGTGTTTTAGTTTTTTTAGGCCAAATTGTGCATTTTGGTAATAATTGGTTAAAAGCCTGGTTGATGGTCATTGATGGCTAGATTTAGGTGTCTATAATTTCCATATTGGGAATACAAATACTAACATTGAAAACATATGTTTTTATGTCCCTAAATGGGTTATATTTTTTACACACGTTAAATTAAAATTAATTTTTTTATCACCCTAAATTAACCATGGTTCAATAAAGGAACCAATCCCTCCAAGTGCTTCATGGGAATCATAAATTCTCCAATGCTTCAAGGAAGCATCATCGTCAACCAAAGTTAAAATAATAATAATGGTTTCACTCATACAAGTGTAATATATTATTATTTAAAATAATTTCAATTTCAACTTACATTTTAATTTTCAATTTCACATATGAACATCAACTATTTTTAAATCACTGCAAGATTTACTATGGAATAACTTGCATGATTGGATTTTCTTCCCAAAGGAAAAGTGTGTTGTACACACTTAGGTATAGCCTTGATATATATATATATATATATATATATAGATATATATATATATATATAGATATATATATAAAGTGGGGAGAAATAATCTACTTATTTTTTCTCATGAATATTTGATCATGTTAGTTATGGACCCCATTTACCTCAATTGACTTGAGCCCTTAAAATGGTTCTATTATGCTACGTCACTCTATACTATGTACTTTTACAAGATAATCCTTTATAAGTTATTAGTTTAGAGCTACAAAATATTCCTAATTTATTAAAACCCCTATAATAATTTACATATACACT
>JARHVA010008317.1:22500-210000 GCA_037957365.1 Torreya grandis
AAATAAAATAAATAAATAAATTTAATTTATAAATAATTAATCCATAATTATAATTATAATTTATACTCTAATATAACTTATAATAACTAAATATAAACTCAGGTTATAACTAAGAGTACCACTAACATTAATTGATATTTTTTTGTCATCATGCAAGAAACAACTATCAATTGACTACCATAAGTTATAATTAGAAAAGAGTGGCATCAAAAATTCTATAAAAATATTAATTGACTTAAACACACTTTATTTTAACTTAAATAAGACTAAAATTGTGCCCCACCACTTGGTAACTCATTCCAGTACTCTGATAGTGAACTGACAGTTAACTGAGAGTTCTAGTTATATTTTAAGAGAAAGGTGTCCAAAAGTGACAAAACAAAAAATTAATGTCATAAATAAATTTAATAACCTTTAAAAACACCTAATAATCAAAATTTACTAATTTTAAAAATACAACTCAATTGGCCATATTGTCATCATACTCAACAAACAGCATAAAATAGCTGAGTGTTCGTATCCTCTTTGTTATTTTCATACTTAACATATTTCATTCAATAGAGCTTTAGCTATTTCAATAATTTACATTATTTATACTTGTTAAAAATTATTTACAATATTTAATACCCTTCAATATATTTTATCTTATTTATATTTAATATCCCAATTAATTCATGTGTTTGGTAAAATATATTGGTGAACCCATTCATTTTATTGAAGCATTGCTTAAAATTTTAGATTTTTTTTACTTGCTTCTCAATTTATAAAGAATATATAGCTATAATTTATAAGCACAATATTTATAATTTGAACCAATATTTATTAGTTTTAATTAAATTTTATCTTCCCATAATAAGTAATATCATGAATAATCATGTAATAAAATAAATCTAGTAAATAGAAAATAATTAATGAACAACCTCAAGTCTTACTCTATTATTATTATTTCAACATTTATTTGAGGTTTTTACCTATTAATACTATATTAAAAAGGAAATGTATGTGTTAAATTCTATCAAAATCATCAACAAATTTACATTATTATTAGTATGGAATGTAGAACTAATGATTAGTAGTTTTTTATTTTCATATTATATCTATATATTTATGCTATATGATTGGCAAACATATTATTTATTTTCATGATCAGTTATGTTAAAGGGTATGTAAATAGTTTTATGAATGTATTATTTTATGTGATCATGTTTGACTATGATTTAAATTTTAGATTGATTTGAATTATAATAACTTATTGATAATTATATATTTTGAGTACTTGAGTTTTTATTATAAGCTCATACTAACCACCTTTTGTCTAATCAAGGTGGTTTTAGGATTGTCCCACCTTCATACATTGGTACAATGGGAGAGTATCACATAGAATTAGGGTGTATATATTATCATTGGGGATAGATAGAACTAAACTAAACATGCATACATGCATGAACACACATTGAGTGTTTCTTGTATTTTTTATCCTTGTAGATTGTAAGGAATGTTTGCATTTGTTTTAATTTTATTACTTTTATTTATTATTTTTATTAACATAATATGGGTAGATTATGTATTTTTTATTTTGTTTCCATAAAAACTCAATATGAATTAGACCATGTTGAATTATGTAAGGTAAACCATTTGAACATTTTAACTCTTAGGAGAGTGTTGGGTGTTTATTGATATTGTAGTTTAATTTATTCCCCTTTTTGGTGATTTAAGGGGGATTATTAGTGTAAAAATAAACCAAGTCAATATTAAATGGTTTTGAATTTATAAAAAATTTAATTAGATTAGTGACCATGTACCTTTTAGAATGAATTGAAATTAAGTCAAAATGAAATTAAATTTTAGTGTTTTTGTTTGTAGTTGAATTCACCATTGGCTATGATGGAGGAGTTACATGTGGTGTCCATGCTAAAAAAATAGGGTAATAGTTGTGAATAATCAATCCAAATACATTATCTATGCATAAATGAAAGGTGAGTTTATAATGGCTAACTAGCAGTTTAGTAAGAGAGTGGAATAGCCATGAAAAACATGGATGTGGAGTGGAAAAAGAATAATAAGAATAAACTATGATAATGGAGTCACAAAATAAGTTGATCAAATCTTGATAAGAATAAAAATATACTCTTATATACATTTAAATGGTATCCATTATAAAACTAGGTTAATTGAACATTGAAATTATAATTTTAGGTTTGATTGTAGAATTATTTTAATAAAGAAACAAAATAATATATGGTTCTTTGATATGGGTTAGAAAATGTATTTAATTTTAATGTTTGTATGGTATATTTTGGTAAATAAAACCCAATTTTTCATCTATATAGACATAGGGATGGAACTTGGTTCCATATATAGGCCTATAAACATTATGTTGATCCCTTACGTAATGAAATATGAATGTTTTTATTGGTAAATGTATTCAATATAATCTATGGATTCATGTATATAGACCTAGGGATGGAACTTGGTTCCATCCAAATGCCTATAGAGATGAGGTTAAGCCCTTTTTGAAAGAAAAATTAAATGTTTTTAAAATAGATGAGCCTAAAACATAAGTAGATAAATAATTGTGTAGTCCTATTTAGTATAAAATTTTCTTGAAATTATAAAGGGATAAAAACCATGTGTCTTGTTTCATACTTTTAAATTAGTAATTTAGGGTGAGATCCATTATAAAATAAAATTAATTTAGATTATATAGAGACTGAGTATGCATATATTTCACTTAAAAAATTGAATTGTAGACATTATTTGATAAAACATCACACAGACTGAACATGATATATGTGATTTATAATAAACTAGTATGAATTCATTTTTAATTGTGACTAACTTGGCACTTGTGATGGTTGTAAAGGATTTTTACAAAGACAATATAATAACATATTTTTGTTTGGAACATACATAATAGAATAATTTTTAAGGCATATATATCTAATTACTTGTAGTTATATATTTTAGTTATAGGGACTCAAGTTGGGATATTATAGCCTCAATGCATAATATGTTTGATCTTTTATTTATTATGCATTGAATCTAGAATATCCCAACTTGAGTCCCTATAGATAAAAGATATAACTATAGGTATTTATTGTGTGTGTGTGTGTGTGTGTGTACATATACACATATATACATATACATACATATATACATACATACATATATACATACATATATATATATATATATGTATGTATGTATGTATGTATGTATGTATGTATGTATATATGTATATATGTATATGTATATATACATACATACACACACACACACATACATACATACGCGTGTGTGTGTGTGTGTGTGTGTGTGTGTGTGTGTGTGTGTGTGTGTGTGTGTGTGTGTGTGTGTGTGTGTGTGTGTGTCTGTGTGTCTGTGTGTGCACATATATATATGGATTAGAAAACCTATGTATTATCAAAATGAGTAAGAATGAAGAAATCTAAGTACATAATTGATAATAGTGGTTCTTTAGAAACTTATTTCATTGGTATACATAAATGTGTGTGTGTGTGTGTGTGTGTGTGAAAATATGTGAGTAAATTTAACTATGTATGTAAATATATGGTTAAAATGAACATTATGATATCTATGTTGAGCATAGACTTGTTTCTATTAGAAAAATTACAAAAAGTTATAGGATATAATGGGAATTATAAGCATAGTTATATAAGTGACTATATTTATTTCAAGTGGAAAATTTTTCTATTATTTATACTATTATATTAAATTAATTTGAATAAATAAAGTTGATGTTAAATAAGTATATAATAATTTTAAGAGACTTGACATGTATTTATGAGCTATCTTAAGACTTTTTTGGTTTATGTTGTTAAATTAGTTGGATACTTTCAGATCTTGTATGACTTGTGTTAAGGAAAAAAAGGATACATGTTTTGAAATAGATATAGTGTGTATAATATATTATTATTATATTATATACATATATGCATACTAGGTTTGAATTTAATTCATGAAAAGAACCTATACATGACATTGTTGAGATTGAATTATTAGATAGAATGAGATTGTTGAATGATGATTTATTATTACTTGCATTGCATAATTATTTATATTTGATTTATGCTATAATATATATTTTATTATGACATGATTTATTTATGGTAAATCATTAGGCATGATTCATTTGATATTATGTGATAGATATGTGAGGGAGATGCCATGCATCTAATATATCTACCCCATGATATCATATTGTAGATTGTGATTCATTAGTAAGGAATTTATGTGAGTGGAAATGACTCATATCTATAAGATATATAATTTATATAATGAATGATTTGACAAAATTAATGTTATATCTAAGACATTATTATTCCACTATACTTTCTATTTTACATGTGTATGTTGATGTCATATTATATAGAGGATTGTTTTCCATCATCTATGTGGCTATTGAATGTATTATTGATTTTAGACACATGGGTTCTAGTTGATTTCTTATATATATACTATTTTTATTTTCCCTTCCATTAAGGCAAGGGCAAATCCTAGTGGGGAGGTTTTTAGGAGACCGATGATCTATGATTGGAGGAAAATCACCCCGATGATGATCTCCCTCTCTTTATCTATTCAACCATTTGAGAATCACACTCATGGCTATTTATATGGATCATTGAGCTATTTATTAGGTTTATTTATATGGTTTTACATTATATATTGTATATTTTATGTTGTATTGAAATTTAATATAGAGTACATTATTGTTGATGATTATTTAGCATAATAATGGTTGTGAGACTTGTAATCAATTATGAATATTATAACAACAGTGGATATATACTCATTTATAAATATATTTGAGGATTATTCTAGTATATGATGTACTTGTCTCTTTATATCTTTCATTTTATGAGAAATATTCATCTAATATTCTATTAGAGACTATTTGGAAAATAAATGGATCATATTTTTAACTAGTGGGGTAATACATTTCTATATTTATTACTTCAAATACATTTATTAGTCAAACAATTAATAATATAGATGATTTTATAAGTAATATATATGGATTAAAAAAAATTGTAACTTTTATGTAACCCAATTAGGGTTCTAACATTGTGGTATCTGACCAAAGGTTTAACACTTGGACCTAATGAGTCTACTAACATTAAAATTAAGTATCCTAATTTTAGTGAGGATAATGGTGTCAGGTAAATTGAGTGGTGAGGGGACTTCAAATATGAACCCTAAAGCTGATCCTAATTAGCTAGTAACCCAATAAGATATAAAAATTAATCAAATATTCACTATCATGAATGAGACTAGAGATAGGATAACATCCCTATAATGAGAAGCTCATGGACTAGAGAAATAAAATGAATGAGAGGTTCCATAGGAACAAAAATATAATTATAAAGAGACTTAGGATTAGGGTCATGTTAAGAAAAATAAGTATCAAGAGATGAAGTAGCTATGGATTTTACATGAGATATGAAGAAACTAAACCCATACATGTTTGTTGGTATTGTGTTGGGTGATGGAGTTGAATCTTGGATTATGGAAATGGACAAATATTTTGATATTTAGAGTTATTCTAAGGTAAATAAATCCATTTGGGGATCTTACCAACTAGCTATTAAAGGAACAACTTGGTACGCTAAAAATAATTTTGAGATGATCCTTGACTCCACTACCACTACTTGGGAGAAATTTGTGACTCTTTTTAGAGAATAATGGCTACCAAAATTATATTTTAAAAAAAAATTAATAGATTTATAGAATATAAAATAAGGGTATTTTGTCATTAAATGAATACTACGAGAAATTCACAAAGTTCTTGAAGTATGTTTTGTAGTATTAAATAGATTAATACTTTAAGATAAAGAAGTTCATCATGAGATTAAAACCCCAAATTGGGTGTGAAGTGGATATTCATAGGCCATCCACCATGGACTAGGTATTTCATTGACTAGGTATTTGAGAAATCAATCAATAAAAAATAAAAGTTGAAATAATTTGTTAAGGTCAAATAAAAATTCAAAAAGAAGTTTGGAAGTCCAAAGATAACCTTCATGAAAAAAACCAAAAATGGAATGGTAATTTCAAGATTCAATTCAATAACAAAAATGCAAGATTCAATAATGCTTCAGGTAATAAGAAACATATAAGTGGTTTTAGAGAAGGTTAATAGGGAGTTAATCAAGATTAGATGAAGGGGCCACTTGGAAGATGTTTTACATGTGGAGGAGACCATTATGCTAAGGGTTGTCTTCAGTGTAATATATATGGTATAAATAATAATTCATCCACCTATACATCATAGTATGCAACCTTTAAAAAACATATTCATGTATCAGTTGACAATCATCAAGCATAATTTTAAGACTTTCCTATTGAAGTATCGAGTACTTTATTCGGGAATCCTATTTCTTTTTTGATAGATATAAGAGCCACTAAATGTTTTATCTCTCCTAGAATGTTAAGTTATTTATCTAATAAATTTGGTTTTATGGAAAATGATTGGTTAGTTTAGTATGGAAATGAATCTAAGGTTAAGGTTGAGAAATGCTTTGTAGAAACTGAGATAAAATTCCTAGAATTTACTACCATTATAAATCTTTATGTAACACCACTAGATTCATATGATCTGATCCTAGGAGTTAACTAGATCTCTAAATATAAATGCAAAGTTGATTATTTTATTAATAAAGTTGAGTGTTTAGATGATTTGGGAAATCAACCCCAAGTTCAAGGAGATTAGAGAGAGTTAAAACTAAGGAAAATTTTAGTCATTCAATCAAAAAAGTCTTAGTGAAAGGGATGCCAAGTATTCCTAGTTAATATGGATGAAATTGGTGAAATGAAAGAACCCATGATAGAATAATATCCTTTTCTGCAAGAATTTTAGGATGTTTTTCCAAAGGAATTATTGATTCCATAATCAAAGAAGTAATTTGACTTAACTATCGATATCATTATAGGATTAAAACCACAATCCAAGGCTCCATAAAAAATGTCAACAACTAAATTAATAGATTTAAAGGTCCAACCTCATGAGATGTTAGCCAAAATATTGACTTTTCCAAGTGTTTAATCATGGGATGAACATGTAGTATTTATCAAAAAAGATAAAACCCTTCAATTATGCATACATTATTGAATACTAAACAAGGAAGAAATGAAGAATAGCTATCCTTTACCACATATTGATGCTCTTTTTATCAAATTCATGGTGCAATAGTCTTTTCAAAGATTTATCTTCATGCCATGTAACATGAATTGAGAATTAGAGAGGAAGATATTTTAAAAATAGATTTCATTACTTGATATAGGAATTACAAGTTTATAATGCTTCCTTTCAAACTAATGAATGTACCTACAACATTCATGAATCTCATAGATAGAGTGTTCAAATATTACATTGATCAAGTTATGTTAGTCTTCATTGATGATATTATCATCTATTCTATAAGTGAGGAAGAACATCTTGAGCATTTGTATATTATCTTGTAGGGGTTATATACACATAATATCTATGGTAAATTTTCTAAGTGTTCCTTCCTCCAAACAAGAGTATAATACTTAGGACATATTATCTATGCAATAAGAAATTCTATGGATCTAGGAAATATTAAAGCCATTATGGAGTATCTATCACCCAAAAATGTGCACAAGTGTGTAGTTTTATGGGTTTAAAAGGGTATTACAATAAGTTTGTGCCAAATTATCTAATAGAGTAAATCTAATCACCTCTCTCTAATGAAAAGAGTAGTTTTTTGTTCTATTTGATAAGTATGAAGAAGCCTTTCAAGTTCTAAAAATGAGTCTTACATCATCACTAGTGTTACGGATTCCATATCTAAATGGTCATTCTATAGTTATAACAAATGCTTTATGAGATGGTTTAGGATTTATTATGAAGAATGGTTTAGTTGTATCTTATAAATTAAGGAATTTCAAGCCTTATGAGGTAGATTATGCTCCACATGACCTAGAGTTAACTGCCATAGTTTATGCTTTTTAAGTTTGGAGGCATTATTTTTTGGGAAAGCCTTTTAATATTAAAACTAATAATTTATGAATCAATTATATATTTACCCAACCTAACCTTAATGCTCATGAAAGGTGATGGTTAGAATTTTTGTTAGACTACGATATCAACATTAAATACATTAGAAGAAAATAAAATAGAGTTATAAATGCCCTTAATTTTATAAGGTACATTATGAAATTAGAAAATATAAAGAGTACTTTCTAATATTAGGTATTAAAATTATCTCCTAAAGATGAATTCTATGAATAGGGAAAGAAAGAATTAGCTAAGAATTCTCAAGATTATAGATACCATAGATTTAAATTTGAGAATGATAAGATTTTGAGATATAATGGTATAATTTATGTGCCTAATAGGTAAAATTTTATATATTTTTTGCTAAAATAACTACAGAATACTTCATATATAGGACATCTTGGAGTGATTACAATTTAAGTAAAATAATGACAATTGTATTTCTAAAAGGGTATCAAAATGGATGTGTTAGACTTTGTGACTAGATTCTTAGAGTGATAGTGAGTAAAGGTTTAACATGTAAATAATATATAAGTTTTGTACCCACATTCCATATTAGAATATAAGTGGAAAGTTATTAGTAGGGACTTTATCTAATTATTGCCTCTATTTAGAAATTTTCATGACATGGTATTGGTAGTTGTGGATAAATTCTCACCAAAAGGCTTTTAAAGGAGGTATATGTATTACATGGGTTTCCAAAAAATATCATTTCAAATGGGGAACCTATAATGACCTCAATATTTTGACAAAATCTTAATTTAGAATTGGAAACATAGCTATACTTTATTACAAATTCCCATCTATAAATGGATGGGAAAATAGAAAGAGTGAATAATATTTTTAGAGGATCTCTTGAGGATATATTTCATGGACCATAAATACAAATGGGGGGAATACTTACCATTGGTTGATTTTGCGTATAATAACTCATTCCAATTAGCATTAAAAATGGTTCCTTTTGAGGCATTATATGGTAGAAGGTGTATAACACCAATCGATTGGGATTATAATATAAAGTGGTATTTAGACCTGATATGATTTTAGAAATATAAGAACAAGTAAAGATAATAAGGAACATATTAGATAAAGTTAATGTCAAGTATATAATTTATGTTTATCTAAAAATAATTTCAAGGTAATTCTTAGTTGGAGATAAAGTTTTTAGATTCAAACCCCAAAACAGTTCTCTTAAGTTTATAAAATTATAAATTTGTCACCAAGATATATGGGACCCTTTGAGATTCTATAATTGATAAATATTATATCATATAGACTTTATTTTCCACCAGCTTTAGCTCAAATGCATGACATTTTTCATATATCTTATCTTAATAAATATATAGTTGATTCTTCACATGTTTAGGACTAGAATGCATTATAGGTTCAAGATCTAGGGGTGGTCATAGTAGAACTAATAAAAATAATTGATACTCACAAGCTTAGTTTTTGTAGTATGAAAGTATCACAATGCAAATCCAAGTGGGACCAATATTTTGTAGATAGTGCTAAATGAGAAGATTATGGGGAATTATTTAGGCCATTTCTTCATTTATTTAAATAATTTTTCTTTTCAAAATTATTAATTATTTTCAAAACTACTATTTGAAATAAAATTCATTAGGATGATGAGATATTTTAGTGGGGAAGGATGTCACATCCTATCCCACTCTTCCAAAAAATACATTAGTAGTAGTATGGGATGTAGAAATAATGATTAGTAGTTTTTTATTTTCATATTATACGTGCATATTTATGTTGTATGATTAGTAGCCATGTTTTTTTTTTCATAATCAGTTATGTTGGAGGACATTTGCATATGTTTATGAATGTACTATGTTATATGATCATGATTTACCATGATTTCATTTACAAATTGATTTTCATTATAGTATTTCATTGATAATGATTTATTATGAGCACTTGATTATTTGTTATAAACTCAAACAATCTTTTATTTGATCAAGGTGGTTTTAAGATTGTCCTTCCCTCATAGGGTGGTATAGAGGGAGAGTGTTAGAGAATAATAGGATGTAGATATCAACATTATATATATATATATAGACATATACATACATACATACATACATATATACATACATACATACATACATACATACATACATACATATATACATACATATATATATATATATATATATATATATATATATATATATATATATATATATATATATATATATATATATATATATATATATATATATATATATATATATATATATATATATAATTTAATTGAACTTACATACACACACCACATTCTTGATTTCTTAGATAAAATGAATGGCAATAAGAATTTTGTTAAAATGTTGAGTGTTGCATTATTTCTCCTTATAGATAATAATACATGTATGCATTCATTTAAAGTTAGTTACTTGTATTAATGCTTTTGATTATCCTAATATGGATAGATTATGTATTGTTTATCATGTTTCCATTAAAACTCAATATGAATTAGATTATATTGAGTTATGCAAGCTAAACCATTTAGCATTTTAACTCTTAGGAGAGTATTGGGTGTTTATTGATATTTTATAAAATGTTTACTTTATGCCCTTATTTGGTGACTTAGGGGGGGATTATTAGGGAAAAAATAACCCAAGGAAATGATATTAAATTGATTTGAATTTGTAAAGGTTTTAATTAGTTTAGTGACCATGTACCTCTTAAAATTAAATGAAATTAATTCATAATGAAATTAGGTTTTATTGGTTGTGATTGTAGTTGACTTTACCATTGGATATGATGGGGGAGTTTTATGTGGTGTTCATGATTAAAAAAACTAGGGTAATCTGTAAAAATATTTAGGTTGAATACATAGTTTATGGATAAATGAAAGATGAATCCATAATGGATAATTGGTAGTTTAGTAGGAGAGTGGAATGGCCAAGCAAAATAGGGATGTGGAGTGGAAAAAGGATAAGAAGAAAAGAGTAGAATGGAGACACAAAATAAGGGAAATAAAGCTTAGTAAGAAGGAAAAATCTACCATTCCATACATTTAAGTGACAACTATTATAAAATTAGGTTGATTGAACTTTGAAATTGTAATTATGGGTTTGATTTCAGACTTAGTTTAATAAAAAAACAAAATAATATATAGTTCTTTGATATGGGCCACAAAATGTATTTATTTTGAATGTGTGTAATGGTATATTTTGGTAAATAAAACCTAAGGTTTCATCTTTATATACCTATATATGGAACTTGGTTCCATCCATAGGCTTATAAATATGATGTCGATCCCTTGTGTAGTGAAATATGAATTTTTTATTAGCAAATATCTTCAATAGAATTTAGGGATTCATGTCTATAAACCTGGGGATGGAACTTAGTTCCATTCATAGGCCTATAGAGATGAGGTTGAGCCATTTTCAAAATAAAAACTATATGTTTTTCAGATAAATAAACCTAAAACATAAGTAGAAGTCATATTTTGTATAAGACTTTCTTGAAGTTATAAAAGGGGAAAAACCATGTGACTTGTTTCATCCTTGTAAATTAGAAATTTGGGTCAAGCTCCATTATCAACTAAAATAAATTGAGATTATATAGATAATAATCATGTATATGATTTTATTGGGAACTTAAATTGTATAAATTCTTTGATAAAACCTCACATACATTGAGCATGATATATGTAAGTTATAATAAATCAGTTTGAGTTCATTTTTAATGGTGACTAACTAGGCACTTGTGATGGTTGTCGATAAGTTTTAGAAAGGTGATATAATAACAAAATTTTGTTTGAAAAACACATAATAAGATCATTATATGGTATATTTACTTATATATATCAAAAAATAAATACATGTATTTGAATTCTTTTATTTATAAGGACTCAAGTTAGGATATTTGAGCTTCAATGCAAAAATATATTTGAGTGATTAGGTATGTATATGTGTGTGTGGGTGTGTGTGTATAAATATACATATATGTATTCATGTATATTTGTGTTTGTACACACACACACACACACACACACACACACACACACACATATGGGTTTATAGTTTTTTTGTAGTATCAATATGAGTTAGAATGATGAAATCTAAATACATAATTGATAAAATTGGTTCATTGGAAACATATTTTATTAGTATACATAAATGAATATATATATATATATATATATATATATATATATATATATATATGTATATACATATAAATATGAATACCTTTAACTTATACATAAATACATGTTTATAATCAATTTTGTGATATCTAAGTTGAACATAGACTTGTTTTCATTAGGAATATTATGAATAGTTGTAGGATATAATGGGAATTCTAATCATAGTTATATAAGTGCTATATTTATTTGAAGTGGATAATTCATCCATTGGTTATACTATTAGATTGATTGAATTTTAATAAATAAAATTTATCTTAAATAAGCATAGAATAAGTTTAATTGATGAGATGTGGGTGACTTGGTTGTTACAACCACCACCCAGGTTCAAATCTCAATTTGGTGTTAGAGGTTGATTATGGAAAATTGTTAGTATTCTTGGGCTGGTTGTGGCTAATCATTGGTAGTATTTGGATAGTTATGTTCATTCATTGGTATTCTTAGGTTGATTATTGTTATTATTGGTAAATCTAATACTTTTTATAGATGGTCACTTGGGGATCTAGGCCCCTGATTATGTCCCTGACCAGTTGGATCTTTCATCAAAACTAAAGTACCTATCTAAAAAAGTATAGAATAAGTTTAAGAGACTTGACTTGTGTTTATTAACTATATTAAGACTTATTTGGTTTATATTGTTAAATTAGTTAGATACAATCAAATATTATATGATTTATGTTAAGGAAGAGAGAGAGAGAGAGAGGGAGAGAGAGAGAGAGTATAATCTTAGATTCTTGTCTTCTAGATGTATATGCATGCCTAGTTTTAATGCAGTTCATTAAAAAAACCTATACATGACATTTTTGATATTGAATTATTTTATACAATGAGAATTTTGAATGATGATTTCTTATACCTTGCATTGTATAATTTTTTATATTATATGTATGTTGTAGTCTATATTTTATTATGACATGATTTATTTATGAAAAATCATTAAGAATGATTCATTTGATAGTAAGTGATAGATATATGAAGGAGCTTCTATAAAACTCATATATCTAGCCTTTGATATTCATATAGTATTCTATAGAATATTCATTTGATTCATTAGCAGAGAATTTGTGAGTGGAAATGACTCAAATCGATGAGAGATCTAATTTATATAATTAAATATTTGGCCAAAGTAATGTTATAGATGAAACATTGGCATTCCATTGTACCTTTTATTTTACATGTGTATGTTGATGTCATATTATATAGAGGATTATTTTCCATGGTCTATGTGACTAATGCATTTACTAATGATTATACATACAAGTTATGGTTGATTTATCAATATCTGCACTGTTTTTATCTACTCCAGAAAGGGAATGGAAAATCCTAGTGGGGAGGTGTGTAGGATAATGATGGTCTATGATTGGACAAAAATAACCCTGATGATTCTCTCCCTCTCTTTAGCTATTTAACCATTTTGGAATCACAATCATGGATATTTATATGGATCATTGAGTTTTTTATGATGCTTATTTATATTATTGTACATTCTATCTTGTATATTTGACTTTGCATTAAAATATAATATGGATTACGTTATTATTGATGACTATTCAGCATAATAATGGTTATGAGACTTGTAATTAATTCTAAATATTATAATAAAAGTGGTTGTCTACTCATTTGTAGCTATATTTGAAGATTATTTTAGTATATTGATGTATTTATCTCTTTCTACCATTCATTTTATGATAAATATTCATATAGTATTATGTTAGAGACTACTTAAAAAAATGGATCATATTTTTAACTAGTGGGTTAATACATTTATACATTTAGTACCTCAGATATATTTATTAGTCAAACATTAAATTATATATATGATTATAAATGATTTTACTAAAAAATATATATATGGATAAGAAAATTAAATTTTATATAACCCAATTGGGATTCTAACAATATGACCCATTTCATTATACCTCTTCCTATACCCCAAGGTTATAATAACTATCATCCCTTTCCCATTATTTACTCATGGATTATAATATATTTTGTGGTCTATATGTTAACACACAAATAATTACGCCACCACATTATGGATAAATTCAACATGTTCCTACTAAACCCCTTCCACCTCCCACAAGGTAAAAAATTCAACCTCATAGATAAACTTAAAAATACCCATGCTAACAAAATATATCAAAGTTATTAAAGAGTTTATTGGTATATAATAATATATTATATGTTACATTGTGAGATAATATTATTTTTAGTGATACACAAATTATCTCTCTTTATTAAATAATGAACACCTTTAAGGACATTAAAAATATTATCACTTTTGAGGAAGAAGAATTTACAACATAAAATATAATCACATAAAACATTTCACTCTTTACTCAAGTTAAAGTAAAAAATAAAGGAATTAAAGAACTATTAATTGGCCCAAAACCTCCTAGATAATTCATCATTCCTTAAATATAAATGGTCCCCATTGCATGTAAGTTTAGTAAAATATGTGTAAATAAATTAATAGCATTTACTTTTGTAAACCATTTTCCTTTGGAAGGAACTTTACCTACTTTGTTGACTTATAATAGAGGGATCTCTTAGATACATGTTAACTTGACTCGAGTGCCAATGAATTGATCTAATTTTGTTGGGATGCTACAATCTAGATTGATATTTATCTATTGAGTCTTTACCATGTCTAAAGGTCCAATAAAGGTGTAAATTAATGGTGCAGAAGTCTTAAGTTTAATATTACATGTATCTTTGGGTAATAAATAAGATTGAGGATAAAATCATTATCCACTAATTTCTTTATGATTATGTAGGGCTTGTACATAAGTGTAAAATGTTTTTTGTAAAGTCATGTAAGTATTTCATTCTATAGGTTTAGCCAAACTCAATCACCAACTTGAAATGTGTTCATAATCTAATTATTATCTATCATGACCCTAAGTGACTTGAATTTAATTCATTTGTGTTGATATATTATTGACATGAACTATTTGAGTCATATTTGATTGAATTCTTATGGTGTTACATTTTTGTGATCTACATTGAACATTTTCATTATAATTGTTGAGATAATTATGGATTACATTTTCATTATAAAATATGATATTATTCCTTAATATGAATTGATTCATTATTCATTTTTATGTATTAATTAAATGTTGTTATTTATTATACTTAGATGTCTAGATATTGTTGATAGTCTTTTTGTTAACTACAAGGATAGATATTTAAATTAGGTTGTGTTCAAACTCAAGAAATAGAGAAACATGGAGAAATAAATAGATAAATAGAACAATGAATTTTAAATGTAAAAGTGAGTTTGTTAGTATTAATTATGTTTTTATTGGTTGACTATTATGTGTTATCATTTTATGATCAATCTCATTAATAGTTGATTTGAGTCAATTTTTACATTTGTACAAGCATATTTTTATTCTATGTCACTATTTGTGAGATGTTCTCATTGATCATCATTGTTTGAGTCATAGGTATTTGATTAATTTTGTCTTATTTTTGATTTTATCATTTTACATCATTTTGGTGCTTAATGTTTTCATGGACTCCTTGCTTATCAACTTCGATAGTATAATCAGTCATGTAACTAATCATGTTACTAGTTGTTTCAATATTTGTTATATTTATTCATTTATTGTCTTAAGTTTCAAATTAACCATATACAGTTATAGACTTGTATAGAGTCATCTTAAACTTTTCTTTATTTTAAAATTTTACATCAAGGTTCTAACATTTCTCAAAGGACCAATTTTTTATTGTTTTATTTACATGTTTATTCAAAATTCAGTTCAGCTTGGGAGCATTATGGTTATGATGCTCAACCCACATGGGGGTCATGGTAATTACTTGGGTATGTTTTCTTTGAATCCAATAACTTAGGGGTCATGGCATTGGCTTAAGTTACCATGCTGATGAGGGTCAAGATGGTTCATTTTTTTAAGGTTTTGTTGCATTCATTTTGGGAATAAATCTTGGAAGGGTTGGAACCTTGGGGAAACTTTGCTAAAAATTTTGGCATGGAATCCAAGGGGAATGTGAGGTTGTTACACATGAGGATTTTTGGGGACTAGAACTATAGTTAGATGCATTAATCTTGAAAACCATGCAGGAGTTGTGGAGACTTATATGGTTATGCTTTTATAGTTATTATTTGATTAGTTTGTATGAATGCATATAGGATTTTGAGTTTGGAGGATGGAAGATTAGATAAACCTACTTTGGTCAACTCCATCAACAAAGTGATGTATTTGAAATTCTATGTTGATTTATATAAATATAGTTGAATGGAAAAGTGTTAGGGCTTTAGCCAAAAATTTATGCATTAGTTTTCTACATCATTTGATTTTGGGTAAACCCCTTACTAGGGCCATAAAGACTAGTTTTATTGTTATTTGTTTTTACATATGGTAGCCTTAAATGGCTCAACCATGGTTGAGTGAAGATTTTAAAGCATTTATTTGTTAATTATTATATTTATTTGTGATTTTATAGTCACTACATATTTTTATTGTGAAGAATGAGTTTTATATAAATGACAAACTTGTATTATTCTTGTGGCTTATTGGGTTGTAAATGACTATGTAAATTTATTTCGTTTATGTTTTGGTTGAAGCCATTGAGGAGCTATTTTAGGATACATCTTAGTTTAATATATTGTGTGTTTACTTGTGTTATATTTTATAAAACTCGTATTTGGGGGTTTTTTATGGATTGTGTAATTTTGTTTAGTCAAAAACCTTAAATGAGTAGACTTTGGTATTATAAAATCCATTACAACTTTATGGTGGATGTTTGTTTGTTTACATCACTAAGCTGTATTTTTGTTAAGCTATTGGTTGTATTTTGGAATCCATACGACCTGACTATGTTATATGTGAACTAGGGTTTTGATTTAGTTTGTTATTTTGAATACTCTAACCTAGTATAGTGAGGGTTAAGAAATAAAGTTAAAAAAATAAATGGAAAAACCCTATCAGCTATTTCAAACCATGGCCAAAATAGGGGTAAGGACCATAGGGAGTCCCCATAGGGGTTCAAAATGATTGTAGGGATTTATAGTGAATAATATATTTTTATTATTATTGTACTTGTCTAAATGATTGTTTGACTTTTGTGGAATTATTTGATCATTATTAAGTTAACGAAGGTTTATGAAATCATGTTGGAAATAATTTGATTAATTTTGTAAATGATAATTAAAATCATTATATGTTCATGATTATGTTGACTTATTTTGCATTGATTGATCAATTGATTATTTTATTTATTCTAATTTCATAAATCATTACAGTTGAACTCTAAGTTATTAATATATTATTAAAGTCAATTTTGGTCAATAATAGGACCTTTAACTTTGTGTAAGTTTTATTTTATTAGTTCTTAATTGGCTAAAATTGTTATCTTATTTTTAAGAGTTTTATTGTAAATCATAAATGTCTATTAAATTAGTACATGAAGATGACTAGAACATAGGTTATTATATTTATGAGCCATGTTATATTATAGAATAAAATATGGCCCATAAATCAATGAATCTTAGAAAGAGAATTGTAGTCCTAAACAAGTACCAAGTTAATCGATCTTGGTTTCATTTTTTTTTGTTGATCATTTGTTTGAATGTTGTGATACTCAATTTATTTCATAATCCTTTCTCATTCAGTTATCTTCTACCCTAATTTGTGTCCAACTAATGGTTAGGATGGTCTAGGGCCACTTATGGTTGGGTGCATTGGGATTGTTGAGGAAGGATTAGGTTCATTAGATTATGTGTAGTGATTGGATTCTTTTCTTCTTACTTCAAGTTATGATAGTTGTCTTAAAATGAATTCAAGTTGTTATGTAACACTTATGGTTGTATTTCATGTTATTTTTCATAGTTTTATTTAATACAAAATGATGTAACATAGACATGTATATTTTATTCTTGACATAATTATAGTTGATTATTTGAATAATCTGGGATTACTAAATTGATATCAATTTGTATTTGTTCATGAATACTTTGATACATGTATATAACTACGAGTTTTTTAATCTTGTGCTAGTAATTGAACACTTGGAATAACTAATTGATAAATTGAAATGAATGTTGTAGCATCTTGAGTTGTTATTTAATCATGTATTTGACTATACTTATAAATCATTGGTATAGTGATGGAGAAACTACTTAATTATTTGATTATGTAAATACTAGTGTTTAAACTCAGATGTTAATTATGTCTTGAATATGGCTTGATTCTTTCCTTACTAGAATAAAAGGAAATAAGACATAATTTTAATATGTTAAAGTTACTTGTATGATTCTTTATAATCATAAACTTGAATAATTTAGGTGAAAATATTCATTAGATATGTTTAATTTTGATATCTATTATACAATGGTAATTTGGGTGAAGTTGAAAGTTATATTTGAATGAACTTTTCAAATCCATATGCATAATATGAATATTAATTATGGCATGGATTAACTAATAAATGTATTGATACTTCATTCAATTTTGTAATATAACTACATGGTTAGTTGAATGAAATCCTTGTTATTTATTTGGTAAATTAATGGAATTAATTTAGTTTAATTCTTGTGTGAAAATTTGTAATAACTTAATGAAATGTCTGATAAAGATTAAATTAGAATAATTTCTTAAGTAAATTAATATGTACTTATCTCTTACAAGATATTATTTTCATGTTAATCACTAAACATTGATACATATCATGGACTTTATGGGTAACTACTAAATTAATTTGTTATAACTAATTGTCATTAAGATTAAGTCGGTCTTACTTTATGTTGAAATTATATTGGAAATAATGTACTTAATTTGTTAGTTATAAAAGGAGTATGTCTATGCCTAGTTAAACATCTTATGATTGATGAAAAAATGCTCTATGTTTGGAATAGACCATTGAATATTTTATTAGTGGGTTATTATCCTTAAAATTATTAAACAAGTTATGAACTTATATTATTATAGAAATCCACCATGAAATAAATAGAGTGAGTAAAATTTAATATCTATGTAAGCAATTTAATAAATACTTAATCTAATATCATGGATTTAAGTTAAGGGATAAATATTTAAAATCAAGATTTAAACTAGACGTAACATAAATACATTTAGTTCATGAGACTTTAAAATTGTATCAAGTTGGTTAACTCATGAGGAATTTATATCAATAATAAGGGAATGATAAATCTAACCTAAGTAATTTAGAATCCTTAGGCTTTCTTGTCACGAAATTGTACCCTCCATATAAATGGTAATTTGTTCCTAAATAGAACTTAAGCATGGTTGTTTAAACATCCCTCAAAGTTTGTAGACTTTTTGTAGTAGTTATGTCAAACCTCATAAGTTAAGTTTCATGTGTAATGAAAATGTGTTCAAATCCTTTGCATTACTTTTGGAAATAGTAATTTTCTTTTAATATTTTTTTGATGTTTTTGATTCGGTAAATCATACTTAACCAAGCTTAGTATGATGATTCTTCTATTTAATATGATCTTACTCTGCCAATGTTTGTTAAACTTTTATGAATCTACCCTTGAGGTATTGACTATTTTATAGCCTATATAGGTATTCAGGTAAGGGTATAAGTCAGTAAAAACTCCATTAGGAAGGACATAACACAATATGTAGATAGAGGTGAGTGTGTAAGACCACACTAACCCATGTCTATCCAAATATTGGGTGGTAAAAATACTTCTTAAAGGATTCATTGATGGGTTATGTACTTAGTCTAGTTTTTGTGTTGGTTGTAACACAATTATAGATCATATTACATGTTTCCATGCTAAACTGTGGGTGAAATTTGTCCCATTATTTTATTTGGATTATGTGTTTAAAAAAAATTATGGTTGTGACATAATGATATCAAATCCAGGTTTACTACTCTAGAGAAATTTTGGAAATGTTTATTTCTAATTTTTGTTGAGTTATTTGTTTCACCATAGGATTGTGAGGACATGATCTAGGATAGTAGACAATAACCCAAGAAATGTTAACCTAGGTAGAGGAAGAGATCATAAGACCAACATTCCTAATAGAAATGAACCACCTCTTAATAATATTGATAATAATGTTGAGTTCCTTGATCATGATGAAAAAATATTAATGTTAGCCAGAAAGTAGTTTTAAATGGAATTCTAACTTCATTAAAATCCATTCAAAATAAATTTGACACCTAAGAGGGAAGTTTGAATAATATAAAAGGTATTAGATATTATGAAATTTCAATTAGAACTAAAAGACAAGTGGATGAAATAGAACTTTATAATAACCCTTGTAATATGGTTGATCATATTATTAAAGAGCTGAAGAAGTTGCCCCCACCAATATTTTCTAGTGAGGAATCAAGTGATGTAGATGATAAATGGTTAGTAAATTTACATAAGTATTTTAATCTACATAATATGTCCTATAATATGAAGGAAATAGTACCAGCCTATCAATTAGTAGGAGCTACATCTTATTGGTGTAACTATATATGTACTTTAGAGAGATACCAATGAATGAATATTACCTAGCCTACCTTTGAAAGGTAATTTAGAAGAGGTATCTTAGCTCTAACTTGAAGGAATAGAAAATAACTAATTTTTGCCTAATAAAATAAGAGAATATGACTATGATTGAATATGAAAATAAGTGTTTGAATCTATTACACCATGTTAACTACATGCATAATGAAGATAATCTAGCCAATTTTAGAATCATAGAGTGTATGCAGTTGTTAAAAATAGGAACATTTATTTCCAAGCAAATTCTATTGAAAATAGAGGTAAAATAAATATTTTTTCTATTTCAAATTTATTTGATTTAAGAGCAACTAATAGTTTTATGGATCGTAAATTGGTAACATGTTATAAGTTGAATCCAATGACTTTGAAATATGGTTGAGATTTTGATTTTAGCTCAATTAAAAGAGTACCAACTACTAAGTCTCTTGAGGGAGTAATCCTAGACTTAGGTATTTTTAAAACCCAAATAAATTGATGTATAAATCCTCTCAAAAAATTTGATATTATCTTAGGCATGGATTGGTTATAATAGCATAAAACCAATTTAGATTTTTGTAGAAAAATGATATATTGTTATAATGATTTGGAAAAACTTGTAGAAATTCAAGGTTGTCTATAATAAAAATTACATACGCTAATATCAGCTTTATAATTGAATAAAGTGGTATGTAAGCATTTCATTTTATATGATATTTTAATGCAATAAAGTACACCTAAAACAACAATGGAATTTGAGGAATATCTATATTTGCAGGAATTTTCTAATTTTTTAAAAATAAATTATCTAGTTGTCCTCTTAAATATGAATTTGAATTTTTTATTGATGCAACTCCAGGAGTAGCCCCTACATCTAAAGTACCATATCACATGAATGTGGAAAATTTTTAGGATTTAAAATATCAAATACAATAAATATTATAAAATGGTAGTATTAGGCCAAGTGTGTCACCTTGGGGTATACTAGTGATCTTTATGAAAAAAAGATGGAACCTTGTGATTGTGTGTTGACTATTGAATGCTTATTAAAATTACCTTTGAGAATCATTATTATTTTCAAAGGATAAATTATATATTTTATCAAATGAATTATATGGTTTTCTTTTCAAATATATCCTTGATATCAAGATATCTCCAACTGAAGATCAAGGAAGAAGATATTCATAAGACAACTTTTCAAACAAGGTAAGAAATGAGTTTATGGTAATGCAATTTGGTTTGACTAATGCACCTACTATATTTATGAACATAATAAATAGTGTATTCATGTATTTTATAGATAAGTTTGTTCTAATATTCCTTGATGACATAATGATATATTTTAAGAATGCAATTGAGCCTGAACAACATTTATGCTTAGTTTTACAAAAGCTAAGGTAAAACAAACAATTTGGTAAGCTATATAAATGTGATTTATTTCAATATAAGATCCACTATTTGGGTCATATTATATCAAAGGGTGGTATTGGTTTTGATCTATAAAAGATTAAATCTATTCAAGAGTGGCCTACTCTTAAAAATGTACATGAAGTACATAGTTTTATGGGACTTATTGGTTACTATAGAAGATTCACTCAATTTTTTTCTAAGTTGGCTAGCCCAATAATATTATTATAGTGTAAGGGTAATAAATTTGTATGGATTGTAGAATGTGAACAATTTTTCCTAAATCTTAAGGAGTTATTGACTTTGGCACATGTACTTGTGCCAAAGTTTAATGGAAATTTTGAAATATGGGTTGATGTATCTAAATAAGGATTGGGTGGTTTGTTAACTTAGGACAATTTAGTTATTTATTATGAGTCATGAAAATTGAAGGACCATGAGAATAACTACACCACACATAATCTTGATCTTGTTTCCATTGTTTATGTTTTGAAGCAATAGAAACACTTTTTATTAGTAAGTAATTTTTGGTAAAATATGATCATTATAGCCTATAGTTTTTATTTTCCTAGGTTTATTTTAATGTGTGCTAGCATAGATGGATAAAAATTTCAAGTAATTTTAATATGAATATTTCATATGTGAAAGGTAAGGAGAATCATGTTGTTCATATGTTCAATCAATGCACATATCATGTTTTATTATATGTTCTGCATAATAAATTTAGAACTAAATTATTGCAACAAAAATGTTCTGATAAATGTTTCCAAGATGTAAATGCAAATTTGGTTGATGATCCTATTGAAAATAAATTTTATGATTTTTTAGTTGATTATGATGGTTTAATCAGACATAAAAATATAATTTATGTACATGAGTCTAGGGAATTAAGGAATATTTTTCTAAAATAAGTGCAAGAAACACCTCATTTCGCTCATCTTAATATAATAAAGATGACCCATGAATTAAAAACACTATATTATTGACCTAGAATGAAATATGAAATTCCTAACTTTATGCCAAGATGTTTAGAATTCCAGCATGTGAAATCTAAACCTTTCCATCCAAGAATATTGTTATACCCTCATGATGTACTATGATGTAAGTTTATTGTTACTTAATTGGATTTTATAGCTAGTTTTCCAAAATCTAAAATCAAACATGATATTGTTTTGATTGTAATAGATAAATTTACTAAAGTTGGTCATTTCATTGATAGAAATTTGACTGTTGATGCATCTGTGTTTATTTCATGGTTTTTAAAAGAGATAATATGATTACATGGTATGCCTAAAGTTATTATTTATGATCAGGATAAAATTTTTACTTTAAGGTTTTGGAAAACTCTAACTATTGATTTTGGTACAAGGTTGAATTTTATTTCATCTTATCACCCAATAATAGATGGTCAGATAGAAAGAATAAATTAGTTCTTAGAAAACATGCTGAGAATTTATGTTATGGATCAATAAGGTAAATGGAAAGATTACTTACACTTAGTTGAAATTCCTTATAATTTTATGTATCATTCAATTATTAAAATGGCTCATTTCAAAGCTTTTTATGGTCACAAGTGTAGAACTCCACTTAGATAGGAAAGTTTAAAAAATATGACTATTACTAATCCTAATGTTTTTTAAGATTATGATAAGAAAATAGAAACTATAAGGTAGAATTTAAAGGCTACCTTGAATAGGCAAAATATTTATGCTAATTTTAAAAGGACACCATATGAATTTTAAGTGGGAGATAAATTTTTTTTATGTATTAGATCGTAAAAAATTTAAATTAAATTTGAAAAGTCTTCCAAACAAGCCCCTTGATTTGTAGGACCCTTTGAAATTTTAGAACAAATTAGTCATGTTGCCCACCAAATAGTCCTTCCACCTTTTATGTCTCATATTCATGATGTGTTTCATGTTACTTTATTGAGAAAGTATATTCCTAATCTATCTCATATTTTGGACTAGACTCATCTTTGAGTTTTAGAAGAGAAAAGTATGTACTTGGATGTAATGAAGATCCTAGACCATCATAATGTTAAATTGAGGAATAATGAGATTTTCAAAGTGTTGGTTCAATGGGATCCTCTATTAGAAAGAAGTGATACTTGTGAAGATGAGAGTCTTTTAAAGTAACATTATCCTTGGCTATTTTGAACATTGGGATGGCTCTTTTCCATGCAGTGTAGGATCTCATGACCCTAAATTACTTATATTTAATTCAATTTTGTTGATATTGTCTAGGTGTGAAATATTTGAGACATATTTCATTGATTTACTATTGTGTTATAATTATATGATCTACATTAATACATTTTCAATATATTTGTTGAGACAATTATGGATTACATTTTCATTATATAATTTTATATTGTCTTAATATGTACTTATTCATTATTAATTTTGATATATTAATTAAATCTTGATATTACACTTAGTATACTTAGATTGCTAGATGTTGTTAATAGTCTATTTATTGAATGCAATGATAGGTATATGAGTTAGGTTATGTTTAGACCTCAGCAATAGGGAAACATGGAGAAATAAATGGATAAATAAAATAATAAATTTATAACATAAAGTTGAGATTGTCTATATTAACGATTTAGTCATTATGTTTTTATTAGTTAAATATTGTGTGTTATCATTTTATGATCAATTTAATTAATAGTTGATTTGAGTTAGTTTTTACATTTGTACAAGAATATTTTTATTTGATGTCACTATTTGTGAGGTTTTATCATTAATCATCATTATTTGAGCTAAAATTATTTGATAACTATTGTCTTATTATTGATTTTATCATTTTTCATCATTTTAGTGTTTTATGTTTTCATGGACTCCTTGATTTTTAACTTTGATAGTCTAATCGATTAGATAACTGAATGTGTTAATAATTGTTTCGATCTTCATCACCTTTCTTCATTTTTTGTACTAAGTTTAAAATTAACATTATATAGTTGTATACTTGTATAAAGGTGTCTTTTTTATAGGTACAATCACTGAAAGGGTAAGTGAATAAGTGGTGAAAAATAATCTAATTTAATTTCCAAACCCTTTAAACACTTAAGTAGTCAATACAACCATCCATGAATAATACAAGATGTTTATAGTAATGAACAATGAAGATAATGCAATATCACACACAAAACACAAGATATATGTGGAAACCCCTCTTGGGGAATAAAACCCAATCTTAATCTTGAAAACACATGGATTACTTATCATATAAGATGATAATAAACATGAGACTATTCAATTCCTTCTTATTAGAATTTAGTGAAATGCCTATTTCACAAGGAGCACCTGCCCCTCGAATGATCAAGTCTTTTTGACCATTTTTTGGTCAAGTCATTCTAATAAAATTTAGTGAAACACATATTTCATAAGGATCACATACCCCTAATATTATAAAGTCCTTCTAACCACTTATTGGTCAATTAATTATGACCTATATGTTGAGCACCTTCCCAACACTTATGAAATGAACATCTCTTAAACAATGATTTCTTACCAATTTGATGGAGATACAATGTATATTATCCTCTTCACTTCTTCACATAGCCATAAACATCCAAAAATCACATTTTGGATCACTCTAAACTTCTCAACAATAACTCTATCAGAACCTCAATAACATGACCAAATGTTCATACACATATTCCAAACTCTGATCTACCTCTAAAATTAACCACCAAGTTCACATAGACATCATTTATCCTTCACTCACAATCAAGGCATCTAAAACATCCTTTTGGATCACTCTAGACCTCTTCACTCATCCTTATCCATTAAACCTTCAAGAGAACTATTATTACATTATAAATATGACTTACATGTCATACACATATTCATAAACCTACTCTTCTCTATAACCCATCCATTAGGCACCCACCTTTTCTTCTTTCCTTTGATCTTCAAATCTTACACACAACTCTTCTCTCTAGTCTAGAAATCACCACATTTGATTTCACCTTTTATAGATCCATAAAAAATATTATGTTCACAACCTTCCTTGTTGGCTACAACACATTTATTCACTCTTAAGGCATCTACATGGGTCACCTTTAAGGATTACCTTCTTTGAAATAGGCCTAAGTTTTGTTTAGGTCTTATGGAGACCCATTCACCTCTTTGACACTTCTTTGAGAAAAATTATAACACAAGAAAAATTTAACATACATATAAACATGATTAATAACTTATAGGTCCTCCTTAAGTGAAAAAATCTATCACAATATCCTTCTTCAACAACACAATTGGCCCAAACATCATTTTGTACATACAATCCCCAAGAATAATTACATAGTCAACTTCTAATCCTTTGATCATATAGAATATAGATTGTTAAAACCTCCATAATCCACATAAATTTTATACATGAATTATAAAACATGATCCAACATTTATTTCATCTTAAAATATCAAAATAACATAAATAATAACTCAATCACCTTTCTTGGGTTACTTGCAGAGCATGAACACATATGTAGTCAACTTTAAAGCTCCATATCTTTGAGTATACAAATAATTTAACCTTATAACTAGGTTATCTATATTTACCATGAATTAATTTACAATTTTTCCTTTTATAAAATGATCAAATTATGTATATATCAAAAGTTATATCACAAAACCTATAGACTGATCTTCCCTCACAAATTCGAATATTAAAATTCCAATGGTCACTGAGCAATTGTTAAACTTTGAACACTTTGTCCTGATATAGTGCACTATCATATATTGAATAAATATTCATCATTTATATCCATTTAAATTATCTTTGTCTTTACCTTTTATTATTGATAAACATTGATCACTTGTCATCATCTCGTTATTCCCTGACAATTTAGAACAAACATGCTCTATCGATCTCTACAAATTAACTAAGTCTTTATCTTGAAGTGATCACCATTGATTTAAATATTGAGATCCCATGATTTTGAAACTTTTTATCTCTACATTCCTTCTTAAAATTTGACTCTTTGACTTTGACTCTCACTATCGATCTTTTGACATTATGAATGCTTGTAAACCATTGATCTTCTAACCAAGCTCGACGAGTGTGACACATGCCACTAGCACATTCATTATTTGACATATTTAATTTTACATGCACCATAGGATAAATATATATGACTTAAATTTTACCATTAGATATACTAACTAGTGACCTTAGACTTTAATGTATTTAAACTTGACAGTCTCTGGATTGCCATAATTTGTAAGAGTAACTTTGAAGCTTTATAACTTGAGCTAGAAAACACTTAAAGAGTCCAAATTTTTAGGGGTGATTCTTGGAACTATATAAAATATATAAATGAAATAATTTTACCTAATTTGATTTTATAAGTATTATAAATAAATTCTCAAACTTTTTTGTTCATTCATATTTGCATGACATGCAGTGACGGTCTAGTTAAGTATGGGAACATAGTAAATTATGTCTGAGAAGCCAAATTTTCCCCTTAATAAATTTTGTTAATCTCAATAAGATGTCCTAAAATTTAAACCATATTATATTATTTCATAGGTTAATCCATCTATTTATCAATCTTATCCTATAACCTTTACACGAAATATAGCATCATCAATATGCCTACTTAGATTTTTCTATCAAGATGAACATAATGAAAAATTGGATGAATAACATACACTTACACAATATATCCAATCATATTTTACCTCTAATATGATCCCTCACACGTTATAAATAATTCATACCCATCCCTAATCATTCCAAAATTGAATATCAACCAATCCTACTTGAGGCATACTAGGACAAGCACACTGCACACTTTGTCATTGAAACTTAGACTATCAAGACACTTCATCTACTCACATGGAAACCTATATTACATCACTAAAACCTCTCCAAAAATATCCCCCTTTGTCATTGATGTCAACACCCATCACACATATCACCTTGTTTCTCTTTATTCAAGTATTCTCACATTAGGAACCTTCTCACCCTTTGACACAATGACAAAATGGGCACAAACTGATCTTAAGGACCTAAAAACACCACAAATAGGAGAGGAATACCTTATAAATATGATACAAACTCCCCCTTACCTTAATCTTACAACTTCTTTACCTTGACAACTTCCTCTTATTGCATGCCAACACTCTCTTCAACCAAGCACTACAATCAATGAAGAAAGAACACACACAAGTACTCAAATATGATGGAACTCACCAAAAACATTTGGGAGGTACTTCCCCTAAGATATTTGAATAATTTCACCTCTTGAGCATCTTTATATCTCCACATAACATGAAGAACCACCACACAGGCTTACCATCCTTCTCTCTGAAGCCACCTCTGGAGAAAGCTCATGAACTTTTTGATCTCCCTTAACCAAAATACCTCTTTTTAATTCATAGAGAAAGAAATAACACACAAAATTTATCTTAGATACTCAAATTTATGTTTTCACAATGGTTTGGTCATAATATCTACATGTTTCTATTTTTTATGCACATAATCCAACTTAACACTTTGATTACTCACGTGTTCTCTCAAAAAATGATATCTAATAGGCATGTACTTATTTTTTAAGTGAATAATAGGATTCTTTAAGATATTAATTGCACTAGTATTGTCACAATAGATAAGACAACATCCATTTTATCTTACCTTATAATCTTCTAAAGTTTTTTTCATCCACATTACTTACATACAACAAGAGGTAGATACTATATACTCAGCTTTTATAGTTGATAGAGACATTGAGGCTTGCTTCTTGCTTAGCCAAGACACAAATCATTCTCTCATGAAGAATAACCCACCACTGGTACTCCTCCTATCACCCACACATCCTACCAAATTTGCTTCAGTATATGATTTCAAAGTGAATTCTTTACTCCTGGGAAACCATAAACCATACTCTATGGTGCCTTTGAGATACCTCAAGATCATTTTCACTAATATCAAGTGAGATTTTCTAGGATTGGCCTCAAATCTTCATATAATACCAATTTTTTGCATCATATTAGGCCTAGAAGCATTAGAGTACAAAGGACTTCTAATCATAGATCTACACAAAGTTTGATAAACTTTTGGTGAGTTATATATTTTACTTAACTTGCATCCTATGATCATTGACGTACCCATTGTATTACTATCCATCATTTCAAACCTTTTTAGCATATCCTTGATGTATTTAGATTGTGAAATTAATATCCCTACATTAATTTGGCTAATCTACAATCTTAAGAAGAAATAAAGTTATCCCAACATTGGCATTTCAAACTTAGTCCTCATAGTATCTACAAACTCTCTACTCATATTATCATTGTTAGATACAAAATCTATGTCATCAACATATATAACCATTGTCACTTGATCATGTCCTTCTATATTAATGTGTAAATTACTATCACATACCCCTTTTTTAAAATCTTGCCTCAAAAGATACTTATCTAACCTATCATACCAAGCTCTAGGAGCTTGTTTAAGACCATAGAGAACCTTCTTTAGTTTACACACAAAATATTGATAATTTTACATGTAGTATCCTTTAGGTAACTCAATGTAGACTTACTCTAACTTACCATTCAAGAATGTAGATTTCACATCCATTTGGTATACCTTAAAACCTTTGAAACATGCATATTCCAAGAAGAGTCTAATTGATTCCTTTCCTTTCATAGGAGTAAAAGTCACATCAAAATCTATTTCTTTGACCTAAGAATATCCTTTACACACCAATCTAACTTTTTTCCTTATGACTTATCCTTTCTCATTCATCTTATTTTTGAAAACCCACTTGGTACCTATCTCATTTTTATCTTTTTGCTGGAGAAATGTTATGACATTAATGTGCACCCTTGGTGAGGGTTCTTTATGGTCTCTCCCATTAGGTCAAAATATTATTATAACCCCAAGATATGGGTAACCTATGTTGGGTTTGAACCTCTAGAGTAGGCTAGCTTCCTCTTTGATTCTCACCTAAAATAATGATAAACTAATAATTCACAGGGAAAAGGGTTAGAATGGGGATAAGGTATCCTAAGAAGGTTAACTAGGCAATTCAAAAAATTTAAAATAGAAACTCCAATAATCTTGAACCCACACTAGATCAACAAAAAATAATACTAGCTCACACAACCTCAAGATCAAGATACTTGCATAAGTATTTCATATAAGAGGTTCAAAGTGGAACACTAATCTAGATCTATAAGCAGCATTAAAAAACCATTAAATAAGGTTATAACAGAGGATAATTTTTGAGTAATATTATCTTTCACAAAATTTCATCATGCACAACTCATAAAACATAGACTCAAGGCAAGAGATAGGTAAAGAAAGTCCTTGTATTGTATCAAGAGGTAGTTCTTAAAAATTCTTGACAAGTTCAAGCCTAATCAAGTTGAGCATACTTTACAATATCCCAAAGAGTATCCATATCTTCCATAAAGATGAAAAAATATAAAATATGAAAAACCCATCATGGGAAAGAGACCATGATATATATAAGGAGGAGAGAGTGATGGGAATAATGCATTAGAGAGTGGAAAAAAGTCTTAAAGATCAAGAAGTGAGGTGGAAGCTCATTGATTGTTTTTTGTATGCATGATTTGATCAATAAATAGATGTCCTTTTATACCAATAATTTTTGAGCTCCTCTCATTGGTTGAGAGATCTTATTAGAGACAAAGGTTGGTTATACATGATGACAAAGTCTGTTTGAGTAGAATCAATGTTATTAACTGCTTCTCCAACCACCAGTTAACCACCTTGGGACCCTAAGTCCACTTGGCATGTTCATAATGATCAAATATTCCAATCCTAAAATTGATATTGCCATGCCGTGAACAACAATTAGTACCTACTTTGTTGATATATGAGCCCATTTACATTGAACACATATTTTCTCCATTTTCATATCTAGATCATAGGTTCATCTATAGATGGAAAACCAATATAATATTATTGTATTTCTTATAGTTTTTCATATTAATATGGACCTATAAATTGTATATCCCTTTCTCTATACTCCCATTAGGTCTATATTAGGTTTGAAAGACCTATTTTACCTCCATAGAGCTTTGTTGGCAATGATTTCTACCATTTTATCATTAAAACTATTGACCCTTTATATATATTAGGTATAAAAGACCTATTTTATCCTTATGGATATTTAATGGTGATGTTAGATCCTACAATGTCCATCTAGTTTATCTTGGACCTAGCTCAAGCCAGGTCCCTTCATCCTTTCCTTACCTAGGTATAAAAATGCCTTATTAAATTTTATCAAAATGTTTAGGGCTCACCTTTTACTTATTGGTTGTTGATCATGACTCAAACTATTAACATATTGACCTTTGCTCATATCATCAATCTTGATCAGTATAATCAAGTGAGAGACATTGATCCTACCCTTGACTCATCAATTAAATCTAAGCTTATGCCAAATGTCAAATTCACACTAATTATCAAGATTTATTGTTAGTCTAGAGCCTCACACTCTTATGACATGTTTTAATCTCTCAATCTCCTTGACTATTGACTCATCTCACACCATTATATTGAGATGTATAATCAAATGAGCACTATTAAATCTATTGGGACTCACTATTTTAAAGCTAATGACTACTTCATGATCTTAAAATTGACATCCTCACTCTCATTAAATGAAATTTGTATGACCATCATTGATGTTCATTTTAGCATCAAATTTAAGCTAAAAAGTGTTTTTTTCCAAGCTTAAACTTGACATTAGTGTGAACATATTATGTTGCAGGTCTAACTTTAGAAGTTTATAATTGGATCCAAAAATCTCACATAGGCATGTAAATTTTAGAGGATAATCTTGTCATGTAGAACTTCCTATCAATATAATCTTTTATCTTGTGAGGGCTTCCTGAGTGAAGATAAAAATTTCACAAGTGGACTAGCCTATTTTCTCCTATGACATCTTAGTGTTAGTTTGGATTTTAAACTTAAAAAATGCATTCTTCGATCAATCCTTTAAGGTTTACAATGGATTCTTAAGATTTTTGAAACTTTTTCCACACTTTTGAATGTTTAGAACATATGAAACCTACTTGAATCCTCTCCATTTTGTAATATTAGACTTTTTTCAAGCCTTTGGTTGACTACTTCATTGAACCATGTGATATCCTCCTATGTGAGCCAAAAATGGCCAACATATTTATTGAATCATAGGGGTTGCATGCCTGTCTATGTAAGATAACCTAGACCATATGCCTAGTCTATTCCCTTGGGTATGGAGTCTCTACTTAGATCTAATATATTGACTTAGATCCAACACTAGCTGCTAATACTATTCTAACCTCTTCTTGAAATAAACATAAGGACCAATAGGAGAAAATAAGATAGAGTACCCAAGGAACTTATTGAAGGAAACCAACCTAGAAAAAAATAGATAAAACAAACAAATGTAACCAAAATTATTCTGAGGAATTTGAATAAAACTATCCTAATATATACAACTTAAAACTATGTGTACCTTTCCTTATGGATTAAAAGGAAAGTTTGATAAATTTATTGCATTATGTAATGAGGAAATTAATGAGGCATGCATCTCCTTAAACCATAGTCTTGATGCTTGATTCTTCTTTGTTATAACTATCAGGCTCTTTATCATGATGTTTAATGACAACCAAGCAGCTCCAAATAGGTTAGAAATGTGTATCTAGATAATCTCATCTTTCTCATATGGTTTATCAACTACAAACTCTAATGGTTGTTCAATAAGGCATACCTCCTTAGTTTCTATGGTGTCTTCAATAATACTAGGCTTCTTCTTTGATTCAAAATCTTTGGTCTAATCAAGGAACTCTACATATTCTACCCAATTTTGGTAATTATCCTTCATGGGAAATTATTTGTCCACCTTCTCATGAACTTGATCCTCAACTTGACAAAGATCTTGAAGATCTTGAAAGAGATTCATTTTTAACCACCAATCATCTTTATCCTTCTTGCCATCTAGAACCAATACTTATTCATTCATCCCTTATTGATGTATGAGGTCATCAAGATGGTGTTCTTCATACTCAAAAGCATTAATAAAATCCTCGTAATATCCAACCTACTGTGCTATCTCATTATCTATATTTACCATCTTAAGTTCATCAATTTCACTCATGAAATCATGGTACAATTTCTGCCAATCATCATCTTCCTATTAGATCTCATCTCTAGTTTGCACTTGCTCTTACAAATCATCCTCTTTGGTATAATAAAATATTTAAATATGTTTTATTTTTCCAAGTGGCGTACCAATAATGATCTCGTCTTCTAAATCTATAAATTCATCATTATCAGTTATGAGTTCAACATGGAGTTCATTACTTACCTCTTCAAAGAGTGGCATAGGATATTCTTGGGATGAATACAAGAGAGATGAGACATATGTGGCACCTCCTTGGTCTAACTGATTAACTTTGATAGTCATGCCCTTTTTTAGCATTTTTATCTAGATGGATTTACAAGATGGAAATGACCTAGATTATTGAGGAGGGAGGGATGGGTTTTGAATGGCTTTAGATTTACCTAAATGCATGACTTGGTTCTAATATGGGAAAGATAGAGGTTCTCCTTTGAACTTTTGATTATGGTTCTCCTCTGATTTCCTTATCTTTATCTCTAAATCTTTGATTTGCTTGTCAATATTCCCTTGGAATATCTCCTTTTTTATGTGGTTAAAGGATTTATGAAGATAAAGAAAACAAGAATATTTTGAGGAAGTATGAGAAAGGTTTTTATAGGTTCAGATCCTAATTTAACTTTAGTTTTCAACTCTAGATTTGTCTCACTTTTCCCAACCCATGACTTCACCACTTGATTCCATCTTGGAACCTTTAAGGACTTCATAATGGTTTCTTGAGGAAGGATGGAGTCTTGGATCCCAATATTAGGTTGTTCCACAAGTATCTCCTTCATTATTTGATAGTTTTCTTAGATAGATCTCTAAAAAGGAAAGCTTTAAATAACACATGAGTAAATTGGAATACTCAAAGGAGAACTTATAATTATCTTTTTGGGAGGAATGGGTGGCACATAAGAGGGTTGAGGTGGTGTATATGAATGCACATAATATTGGTAAGGTTTCCCCTACTATTCCTCAAAGCCTTTTATCTTGTCCTCAATACTTTTAATGTAACCACCTAAATCCATCATCTCACCTATGAGATTGTTCAAATTTGCTCTCTCAACAAGTTCCCATTCTCTTTTTATTTTCTACAATGAATCTATCACATAATGGATCTAGTGAGTAGGGACATCTTGGCCATAATACTTTTGTGAGAATAATTCTAGTGCATGCTTGTCAAGGCTTATTAAAGTTTACCTAAGTGTTGTTATGGATGGCTCATGATAGGGTTATTGAGGATTAGTGTTATGACGGGCTTACTATTAATAGGAAGAATTAGGTTAATACTCTTACATTATATATATATATATATATATATATCATGAGCAACTTATCAAGGTTCCTCATAGCTTTGATTGGATTTTTGATAAGGCTAATAAGGGTCATATGGATTATGAGGATGATATTAGGGATACTAATAAGTAGGTGTATAATAGGAATATTCAACATATATCTTCATATTAACCTCATATATCAAATTATATGCAAGATTAGACTGAGTTCTCTAATAATACATACTTGGTTTTCTCATAACCAGAAATTTGATTTAGAGTCACCGTTTGTACTAATTGTTTTCTTCTAAAAGATTATCAGAGGAAAGACAAACCAAGATCTTCTCACTCTTTTGGACCTTTTCCCACTAGGAATGCCATAAACTATTATGAAATTATTGTTCACCCTTGGATAGTGTTATTCAATATCTCTCTCATTAATTCATAATATTAGGACAACCCTAGACTATGGGTAACATATGTTAGGGTTGAACCTCTATAGTAGGTGAGCTTTTTCTTTAATGCTCACCAAAACTAATGCTAAATTAATGATTCATGGGGAAAAATTTTATAATGGGGATAAGGGATCCTAATAATTTTAACCATGTGATGCAACAAATTTGATAGGGAAATTATCATAAGTTTAAACCCACACTAGATCAACAAAAAACAATACTAGCTCACACAACATCAAGATCAAGATACTTGCATAAGTATTTCATAAAAGAGGTTCAGAGTAGAACACTAATCTAGACCTATAAGCAACATTGAAAACTCCCTAAACAAGGTCAAAAAAGAGGATAATAGATGAGAAAGATTCTTCTTGACATAATGACATCATGCACAACTCACCAAACATATACTCAAGGCAAGAGATACGTGAACAAAGTCTTTATATTGAATCAAGAGGTATTTATTATAAATACTTGATAGGGTCAAGTCTAATCAAGCTAATAATACTTTATAATATCCCAAAGAGTATCCATATCACCCAAAAATATGAAAAAATCTAAAATTTGAGAACCCCCATCATGGGAAAGAGATTAAGATATATAGAATAAGGGGGAGAGAGAGATGGGAAGAATGCATTGGAGAGTGGAGAAAAGTCCTCAAGATCAAGAAGTGACATGGTATCTCATTGATTACTTTTTATATATGTGATTTGATCAACAAATGGATCTCCTTTTTTATTAATAATATTTGATCTCCTCTCATTGGCTAAGAGATCCTACTAGAGACAAGGGTTAGTTATACATTATGACAAAGTCTATTTGAGTCGATGCTTCAAATTTTCATGAGGATCAAATCCTTGAATCTTGAAACTAATAGTGCCATGCCATGAATAGTTATTAGTACATACTTTATCGATAGATAAGCCCCTTTACATTAATATCATAGGTTAATCTATAGATGGAAAAATAATCTTAGATTACTAGTTTTCTTATAGTTGTCCATATTAATACAGACCTATATACTATATAAACCTTTCTTTGTACTCCCATTAGGAATATACTAGGTTTAAAAGACCTATTTTACCTCCATAGAGTTTTTATAGTAATAATTGGTCCCATTTCATCATTCAAACTATCAACCCTTTATATATATTAGGTATGAAAGATCTATTTTATCCCTATGGAACTTTAATGGTGATTCTAGATCCTACAATTTCCATCTAGTTTATCTCATACCAAGCTCAAGTCAGGTTCCTTCATCCTTACCTTGCTTGGGTCTAAAAATGCCTTATCAACTTTTGTAAAAATGTTCTAGGCTGACCCTTTGCTATTAGTTATTAATCATGACTTCAACTATTGACATACTAACCTTTACTTGTATTGTCAATTTTGATCTATATAATCAAGTGAAAACCATCGATCCTACCCTTGATTCATCAACTCTATCAAATCTTACACCATTTATCAAATATGTGCTGATTTTTAGGATTCATTATCAGTTTGTAACCTCACACACTTATGCCACATGTTAATATCTCAAGATCCTTGATTATTTGACTCATCTCACACAATTGGATCAAGATGTATGATTGAGTGAGTACCATTAGATCTACTAGGACCCAATTTTTAAAATCTAATAGCTACTTCATGAGCTTAAAATTGACATCCTCACACCTATTAAATGATGTTCATGTGACCATCATTGGCATTCACATGATTTTCAAATTTAAGATCAAAAGGATTTGTTTTGTTCAAGATTAAAATTAACGTTAGTGTGGATGTCTTTTATTATAGGTCTAACTTTAGAAGCTTATAAATTGAGATAGAAAGCTTGTGTGGGCTTGTAAATTTAAAAAAATTATCCTAGCATGTAGAAATTACCAGTGTTATAATCCTTTAGATCATGGTGGATTCTTGAATGAAGATAAAAATTACACAAGTGGATTGGTCCATTTTATCCAACATGACAATTTGGGGATGGTCTAACTCTTAAACTTACACAATGCATTCTTTGATTAATCCTTCAAGGTTTTTGAAGGATTCTTAAGATTTTTGAAACCTAGTCCATGATTTTGAATGCTTAGAACATATGAGAACCTACTTATATCATCTCAAATTTGTAATCATCATATGTGGGCCAAAAATAGCCAACAAGAACTAAATCTCATGTTTCATTATTTACTATTTGATCAATTTATTCATCCATTGCACCATTCTAAATTTCATCTTTGCTAGCTTCATGAATTTTTTGGGTTCAATCATGGATAATAGAGCTGAGTCTTATTAACTCTAATTGAACAACAATTTCCTTCTAATCTACAAATCTACACTAATAGTTCCAATAACCTGAGTTATTGTATGATCTTTCTAAATTCTTCTAGATGGAGATTTAAAGTCTTATTTTTATTCCTCCTCTTCATATGCATCATTTTTTTTAATAGATAACTTATAATTGTTTGTAATAGAATTCTTAATTAAGTCACTTACATATAATTTTTGCTTTTTAACTCTACTTGTCTCATATATCCTTACATTTGAACTTTTAGCAATTTTGTGAAGTCTCTTGTTGAAGCACCTACAGGAAGGAGTAACCTAAGAGATGACCTCATCAAACTTTGAATCAAATTTTCCAAGATTCTCTTCTCTCTTTTGATGAAGCACCTACTCCAAAACACTCTAAAATGTTTGACATTAGCTACTTTATTCTTCCATAAATCATAAGGAGTATTATCGCTATTTAATTTGATTTGACACCTTTTTAGGATGTAAACTAAAGTTTTGGATGCCTCTTCCCAATAACCATTTGATAATTTTACATCTTGAAACATGGTTATACTCATCTCTTGAATAGTCTTATTCTTCCTTTCAATAACACCATTATATTGTGGTGTTTTAGAAATAGAATATTGTCTCCTTATCCCTTGTTTCTCACAAAAATCATCAAATTTATGAGACCAACACTCACCTCTGCTATATAATCTTACACACTTAGTCTTTTACCCTTTATCATTTTCCAAAAGTGCTTTGAATGCCATAAATCTTCTAAAATCTTCTAGTTTTTCTTTAAGAAAAAATTATCTAAGTCATCCTAGTAAAATCATGAATGAGAAGCATGAAGTAGCTATTAACTTGAATACTTTGAATTCTCATAGGTCCACATAGATCACTGTGGATCAACTCTAATGAATTTGTAGTTGAAAACTCCTTGGTTTTTTATCTTCTTTATCCCATGAAGATATTCCTTGAAAAGAGAATGAAGAATCTTAAAAATCTTGGGCATATGCCTTATCAACCCCTTTGAACTAATCTTTACCATATTATAAAATTTATATGTCCAAGCCTTATATGCAAAAGATAGCTTTATTTCAATTGAGTTATGAAGCACTCCTTCTTGGATTCATAGAATACATACATGTTATCTATTTTATAAACATTTATAGCTAATCTATAAAATTTTTCCTTTCTTACTTCACATAAATTGTCATGAAAATTTAAAACATTTACTTGCTTACAAATTTGGATCACATTTAAAATATTATGTTTCAAACCTTCAACATATAATACATTCTCATTCCAACTATGTAATCATATTTTTCTCACCAAACCTTATTAAACCTGGGTTGGTCTTCTTAAGAGAGATATAATTGTTATTATCCCCTACAATATGATTTGATCATCTATTGTCTATGAAAAATCTCTTGTTCCCATATTATTAAGTATACAAATATTCTTAAACAAACATTTACTCTTCCTTGAGTGGACCACGTGAATTCTACTTCTTTTCTTCTGTAATCTTAGACTTAGTCTCATTGAACCATTTGATGGTGTCAATGACTTGTATATCCTTTTTACATAAATCTCTGATATAGTTATTTTCTATATGACCTTGTTGGTTGCAATTTTAGCATATGATATCCCTTTCAATCTCTGGAGAGAAAAGACAATCCCTATATCTATGACCAAATTGATTACAGGAGAAGTAATAACCATTGAAGACATTATTCATATTTGACCTTCCTTTCTCTTGACCATTACCAATCCATGAATTTTAATTCTTGACCCTTTTGGTGGAGTTAAAATCCCCTTTTTCGTTAGATAAGAAGACATATGAGTAAATCATGACTTTATTTTCCTATTATTCCATCTTTTGGTTGAGACCTTTATCGATCATGACCTATAGATTATTGACTATTACTTCTAGATATTTCACTTGCATCTTCACATCATCAATGCTTTTATTGACATTTGATAAAGAACATACTAGTTTATCATGAAGACAAGCCATAATATCTTTGTTAACCATTATATCTTTGATCACCTTCAAGTGGTTAAAATTACAAGAAAGACCTGCTATGATACCAATTGTTAGAGGTATAATCATTGAGAGTGGAGGGGGTGAGTCAATGGTGAAAAATAATCCAATTTAATTTATAAACACTTTAAACATTTAAGCATTAAATACAACCATTCATGAAGCATATAATATGTTTATAGCAATGAATAATGAAGATAATGCAAGATCACACACGCAACACAAGATCTATGTGGGAAACCCTCTTGGGGAATAAAACACACTCTCAAGCTTACAAACACATGGAATACTTGTATTATAAGATGATCACAAACATGAGATTAGTTAAGTCCTAAAAAAAATTTATTGAGACACCTATTTCATAAGGAGCACCTGCCCCTAGGATGATCAAGTCCTTAAAACCACTTATTGGTCAAGTCCTTCTGACCAACATTAATAAAATACATATTTCATAAGATTAACCTACCCTTAAGATGATTAATTCCTTCTAACCACATATTTTTCAAGTCCTTATAAACTAGATGTTGAGTACCCTCCTAACACCTATGAAATTAACATCTCCTAAACATTGATTTCCTCCCAATATTATGGAGATACAATGCATATAATCCCTCTTCACTTCTTCACATAGCCATAAACATCTAAAAACCACCTTTTAGATCACTCTACACTTATTATAAATAACTCTATCACAACCTTAAAAACATGACCAAATGGTCATATACATAGTCCACACTCTGATTTACCTCTCAAATTAACCACCAAGATTACATAGGTATCATCTATCCTTCAGTCACACTTAAGGCATCCAAAACATCCTTTTAAATCAATCTAGTCATATTCACTCATAATTAAATTTCAAACATGTAAGAAAAATATTTTGACATCATAAAAATTACCTAAAATTCTTACACACAGTCATCAACCTACTCTACTCTACAACCCATCCACTAGGCACCCACCCTCTCTTCTTTCTTTCACTCTTCAACTCTTACACACACCTCTTCTCTCTAATCTAAAAATCACCACCTTTAATTTCACCTTTTATATATCAATAAATAATATCATGTTAAAAACCTTCATTTTTATCCATGAAACATTCCTTCACTCTTAAGACATCAACATGGGTCAACTTTAAGAAATACCTTCTTTCAAATATGCCTGAGTGCCCTTTTAGGTCCCATAGAGACCCATTCACCTCTTTGACACTTATTCAAGTAAATATAGAACAAAATAAAAATTTCACATAGATATACCCATGCCACATAACTTATAGGTCCTCCTTAAGTGATAACATCCATCACAACACCCTTCTACTACAACACAATTATCCCAAACATCATTTTGTACATATGATCACCAAGAACAAAGACACAATCAGCTTATAAGACTTTTATCATACACAATATTGATTTTACAAACCTAAATAATCAATATATATATTCCTCATGCAGTATAAAGCACACTTTAAAACTTACTTCATGTTAAAAAATTGAAATACCATCAAGAACAACTCAATTACCCTTCTTGGGTTACTTGCAGAGCATGAAAACATACATAGTCAAATTTAGAGCTCCATATATTTAATTGTATACATTTTTTAACTTTATAAATAGGTTATATAGATTAAAAATGAAGTATTATACAAATTTTCCTTTTACACCAATGATCAAATTCTACATATATCAAAAGTTATAACACAAAAACTGTAGATTGGTATTCCTTCACAAATTTGAATATTTGAATCCCAACAATCACTGAGAAATTGTTAAACTTAAAACACTTTATCCTCATATAATGAAATATAATATATTTAATGAATATGAATCATTTATCTCCCTAAAAATTATCTGGGTATTTACCTTTTATTTCTTTTAAACATCAATCACTTATCATCTCGCTACTTATTGATAATTTAGAACAAACAAGCTTCGTTTATCTTTATGAATTAACCATGTATTTATTTTGCATTACTCACCATTTATTTAAGCCATGAGATCCCATGATCATGCCAATTTTTATCTTTTTGTACCTTCTACACATCTGAATCTTTGACTTCAACTCACACCATCCATCTTATGATAGTATAAATGCCCACGAACCATTGGTCATCTATCCAAGCTCCATGAATGTGACACATGTCACTAGCATGTTCATTATTTGACATATTAAATTATAAACACACCTTTGATTAAATATATATGATTTAATGTGTACATTAGATATACTGATTATTGACATTAGACTTTAGCATATTTAAACTTGATGGTCTCTAGCCTAACATAGTCTGTAAGAGCAACTTTAAAAAATTATAACATGAGCTAGAAAACACTTCAAGAGTCCAAATTTTTAGGATACCTTATTATCACTATAAATATTATCTCCATGAAATCCTTTTATATTCATTTCCTTTATAATTATCAAAAATAAATGATCAAACTTATTGGTTCATCCATATCTACGTGATGTGTAGTGATGGTCCGGCTATGTATGGGAACATAGTAAAATTTATTGAGAAGCCAAATTTTCCCCTTAATAAATTTTGTTGTGATAAATTTAATGTTCTAAAATTTAACATATGATCTTCTTTCATATTTTAATCCATCCATATATTAAGATGCTCCTATAACCTTCACACATGTGAAATGTAGCATCATCAATATGCTTACTCAAATTTTTATATCAAGATGAACATATTGAAGAATTGGATTAATAACTTACACTTTGAAAATATCTTTAATCATCCTTTACCTCTGATATGACCCCTCATACATCCTCAATACTCAGACCCATCCTTGATCATGCAAAAACTAAAGATCAACCAAGCCTATTTCAATCATACTAGGATAAACACGCTACACACTTTATCATTGAAACTTAGACTATCAAGACACTTCATCCACTCACTTAGACACCCAAATGACATAAATGACAACTCTCCAATAGCCTTAAACTATGATTTGTCTCAAAATTTTACACTAAGTGTTATCACTCTAGAGTGCACCCTGATTGAAGATGTGTAAAACACATCCTCTCTCTAGCTGATACAATTGGATATTATTAGAGTGTGGGTGACTCTATACTAAGAAGAACCTCTATATAGAGATTTTTCCCTTAGTATTTATCTATTAAAACTAAAATAATTTTATTTTTTTGGGATGAAAAGGGAGAAAGAAACTAAAATGAGAAATCCTATCTAAATGGGGTGATGCACCTGAATGATTGATATTCTCTGAAATCTTTTTGAAACTATATAAGACACAAATATTAATCTAAAATAAAAAATTCATTCAATTTTAAACATACTTTTTTCAGAATAAGGCCTAAAAGAATCTTGCAAAGCAAATTCTATTCGGAGGTCTTCATGTGACCTATAGAAGATGAGATTTTCATAGTAGGTGAGGAAAGGACCTAAAAAAGGGAAAGTATATACCACTTTTATGATATTACAAAATAAAATTACACTCTATTCTTATCCAAAAAAAATTATCTAAAAAAATCTTATTTATTCGATAAATGGTGTCAATTATAATTTTTGCTCCACTTCAAGAATTTTTGAAAAATGGCTTAAAAAAGCTAATATATACGTATAAAACATTAACTAAATCCAAATTCACATGGGAAAGAGAAGTATTAGTCTTATTTTGGTTAAAATAATACTAAAATATTTTTAAAAAATTAAATAAAGGCTTTAAAATCTTTCAATTCTTCATAAATTGCATGTTCTTCATTTTTGGCATAGAATTGAGAAGTGGTGGGCCCATGTTGACTTGTCAACCTTCATTTCTCAGAAATAATGCCATAAATTAGAATATAAATCCATATTTAAAGTTATTTTAAGTTTTTTAAAGTCTTTATCTTGCATGAAAAGCATGGGAGATGCATGAAACTAGTCAAACTAGTCAAACTAGTCAACTGAAGAGATTTGACCCTTAAGGACTAGTTAACTCAACTTGAGCTCAAATTGCATGAATTTAAACTTGTGGATTGATTTTATAATTATATATTAACTTAAAAAACATATATTCCACGTGATAACTCAAAAATTAATTCATTTGAGATATTTTCAATGCCATTCTTTACTTGCTTGATTGACAAATTAGGCATATTAGGCCAATTAGGCCTAATAACCTATCTTCTTGCATTTGGAATCCATTAAACCTGAAATAAAAATCCATAAAACATATAAAAAATATATATTTTACCTGAAAAAAATCATTCATCACCAAAATATTCGATTTTGATGAGAAAACACTCATCATTCAGTCAACAGGGTTGACTAGGCCTATTTTGCTCCATTTTCCTATATACTAGCCATTTTAATTGAGTTAGTTGAGACAATTATGAGATTATTTATAACCAAAATAAAATTTTGGAATTAATAAAAATTATTATTATTTTATATCCATTTATTATATTTCATTTAAGTGTCTTGTACTTCATTTTACATGTTTTTTCCACAAAAAAATGATTTATTCCCTCATCCGTACATCTCCATGCATAAAATTGACATTTATGGAATCCTATATGAGTTTAATTTAAATTTTTATAAGGTTTATTCAATATGATTTTATTCAATAAAATAAAAAAAATTCAAAACTAGTTTTTTTAGGGTTTAGGTAGGTTTCGGAGCTGAATTTTCAAAATGATGGTTCACAAAGTACAGACCTCAAAATCCCAATTTTTTTATATTTATGTTTATAAAAATTACCCCCCAAAAATAATTAAAAATATTGGGTCCTTATTCAAAATATATAAAAATTTATCATGTGAATAAATATGCCTGTGGGGTTTTGATTACATTCTAAGTTGCCTACACTCTTAATGATTGTTCATAAATAAAAACCCCTAAAATGGTCTCAATTTTTAATTAATTATAATTAAATATAGGTACTCAAAACACACTAATATTTTTTTTCCAAAATCCATATGTGGTGAAAGATATGACCATCTGAATAGGAGGCTAGGAAGGGTGTTTAGAACTGTAAAAATCAAATTTTCACTAAAATTAAAATAACTCTTGAAATTATTCCCAATGACTGAAAAAATAATAATAGGTTATTTAACATGGTATAAAAATACTCTAAAATCACATTTTTCTTAAAAATTCAAAAAACCCATTTTTGGCCTTTATGCATGTTTGCTTGCAAAAGCCTATATAATCATAGTTTTCTTAAAATTTAGAGTTTTAACACTCTTTAAAGATATTATTATGATTTAAAAACATCATCCCATACTCTTAAACTTTTATCTAGACTTAGAAATCTCTGTGGCACTCCAGAATGATGCCTACTCCAATGGTGATCTCCAATGGACATGCTATGGATTGTTACAAAATAATGAGTATATTCACTTTTCCAATGCTCATGAAATTTTTTTATAAGGTTATCCAGCTCATAATTACCTTTTATACAAAATTTTAGGTCCTTAAACCACTTGTAGCTCTTAGAATGTTCAATTTTGTTTCAAAATTGATCACTGTGGATAGATTATCTGCATATTTAAACTTGACAATGCTTTTTTGAAATGATAATGACCCATTTACAATCAATTTTTGACATTTTGACCAAAATTAGTGATTTTTAGAGCATAATTACTTGGTTTGACCAACTTTAAAAGGCTATGACTAGTTTTAGGAAAGTTTTATGATAGGAGTAGTAATTTGGTCTTGATAGATCAAGTTACTAACAATTTTGGTGAATTTAAGAGGTTGACCAACCTGCTGGTCAAAGAACTCAGTAACTCTGACAAGGATAGACTTGGATATACATTGAATAGTATAATATCTTTTGTGAGTAGACACAAACAAGACAACAAATATGTGCACATGTGCACTTAGAGGAATTGACAACAACAACTGGAAAGGGAAAAAACAACAACTGAAAGCATGTGTGGATATGCACTTAGAGGAAAGCAACAACAAGAAGTCTATTAATTTCAAACTAACCTCTAACCTTTTGGCCCTCTTGGATCAAATGGAAAGTTATTTGATGTACTATGGAACTTTGAAACGTAGTTGCTTCCTTTTGATAGCTCTCTTCTACAAATGGGATCACTTATATGTTCATATGTTTTGGATAATGTAGATATTCCTCCAAATTCCATTCTTAGGTGTATGGATTGAAGATATGGATCTAAGATCCAATCATATTCCTCCCATATTCTTCTTTGTTTCATCAAGACTACTATCTCTACATCATTCATAAGTTGATCATGATTTGACACATTCTCATTGAATAATTATATTGGCAAATCAACTGGTATGCTTGGATTGATGTCTTCATTATGATCCATTTGAGGTAGTGGCTCACTAAGATCTTCAACCTCTTGGTATGGATTTAAACATGGCTGAAATATTTTATTAATTTCTTCTTGATGAATAGTTGCAATAGTACTCTTTACAAAACATTCTTAAATCTCCATATGGATTGGAGATGGACTATCAAAATTTGCACAAAAACTCTCCAAATCATCCCAAATGGCCTCTTCAACATGATTAACTGAAATGACATGAAATTCATTTTCAATATTACCATTTGAAACATGTTTATTACATATTTCTACCTTTTGGATAGAGTCATATGAATGTTCTTGATCTACTGCACTTGCTTCATCTTCATCTTATGTATAAAATGGCATCTCATCTATCTAATCAATCTCCAAATAATCTTGTTTTGGGATCTCTAGAATAGAATTACATTCTTGAATCTCTAAAGCATTGGTGGAATCCTTAGATGAATCATCAACTTGTTGTTCTATCTCATCATCAAAATCTTCTATCTTAAGCTCTTCAAATTCATTCAAGAAATCATGGTATAACTGCTACCAATGATCATCTTTTTTTTATTATGGAAAACTAAATCCTTCTTGTCATTTCCAAGTGGTGTCCCAATAATAATTTCTTTTTGATCACTCAATTCACCTTTATTTTCTATCTCTTTGGCTGCATCTTCATTATTTTCCTCACAAAGAAGAGGTTCTTGCTCTAAAAGTGGCATGATATATCCCTAAAAGTGTTCAATAAGATGAGAAAGATCTACAGAATAAACCATACATACTTGATTTTGCTCATGAGACTACTCTTCTTGGATCACCTTGACCTCATCTTTCTACACTTTTTCTTTAATGGCTTTCCATGAAGGAAAGGATTTAGTATTCTGAGGAAGGGATGAAGGTTGAATGATCTCTTACTTGAATTCAACATCTTGAATGATGCTTGATTGTTCCTCTTTTTTTATTAACTCCATGATTTGGTTCTAAGATGGGAAAGATAAACCTTTTAATTATAGTTCTCCTCCTCTTTCTTTGTATTTATCTCCAACTCTCTAATATGCTTATCAATATTCCCTTGGAATATCTTCTCTTTAAAGTGGTAAGTGATCTCAATAGTAGGCTATGCCATAAAAATATCCTTCTTTCTTTGATAGTTATCTTGGATAGAACTCCAAGAAGGGAAGGTATAACAAACATATGAAGAATTTGGAAAACTCAAGGGGGCTCTTGGAATAGTCTCTTGAGAAGGAATGGATGGCATAAAAGGAGAATGAGGGTGGCCCTGTTGTTCCTTCAGGCCTTTTAGTTTGTCCTCAATACTTTAAATGTAACCACCTACATGAATCATATCACTAGTGAGATGGTTCTAATTGGCTCTCTCAATAGGTGTACATTTCTCTTTTATTTATAATAAATACTCTCTCACATAATGGATCTAGTGAGTAGGAGTATCTTGGCCATAATATCTCTGTGATTGTAACTCTAGTCCATGCTTTTCAAGGCTCACTAATGTTTGTTTAATTATTGGTATGGATTGGGTAGCTATAAAATGGCCATGATTAGGTTAGATATATGGGTAGGATGGCTCATGATAAGACTAGAATTATGACAGAATGGTTATTCATAAGAAGGATCAGGGTAGTACTCTTGCATATATGACTGATATAGATCCTCATACTCTTGGTGAGGATCATAATTTGGTTATTCATACTAATCATAGTGAGGATAATATGGATTCATACTAAAAAAATCCATTTGAGACCATTAGTAAGCCAAATAATGAAAGTAATCAATATTTAAATGATACCTAATGTTCATAACTAGCTTTGAGTTTCTGAAAGTTGCATTGATCTTCTAAATGCTTCCAAAGGCTAGTGCATAGATTGAATGTCCTACTAGGCATGCCATAATATGTTATCACTCTAGAGTACACCCTACATGAAGATTTCTAAAACACACCCTCTCTCCAATTGATGAAATTGGATTTTATCAAAGTGTGGGTGAATCTATACTAATAATAACCTCCATATAGGGTTTTTTCTCTTGAGATTTATCTATTAAAACTTAACTATTTGGATATTTTTAGGATGAAAAGGGAGAAAGAAACTGAATTAAGAAATCTTGTCTAAATGGGGTGATGCACCTAAATCATTGATATTCTCTATTTTTTTTTTAAATTGATTAAGACACACATATGAATCTGAAATAAAACTCTACATTCAATCCTAAACATAAGTGTTTCAAAAGAAGGCCTGAAAGAAGCTTGTAAAGCAAATTCTATTCTTAGCTCTTCAAATGACCTATAGAGGATGAGATTTTCATAGTAGGTGAGAAAAGGATTTGAAAAAAAGAGAAATTATATGACTCTTGTATGCTATCACATAATAAAATTACACTCTATTTTGATGCAAAAAAATGTATATGCAAAAACTCTTCTTTATTTGATAAATGGTGTTAATTACAATTTTGGCTTTGCTTCAAGAAATTTTGAAAAATGGCTTCAAAAAGCCAATATATAAGTCTAAAACCTTAAATAAAGATAAATTAAATTTTAAAAGATAATTATTAATCTTATTTGAGTTAAAATAAGACTAAAATCCTTTTACAAAATTAAATAAAGGCTGTAAAATCTTTCAATTCTTCAAAAATTGTGTGTTCTTCATTTTTGGCATAGAATTGAGAAATGGTGGGCCCATGTTGACTTTTAAAAATTATTTACATGAAAATCACACCATAAATTATAATTAAATCCATATTTAAAGTTATTTTAATTTCTGTAAACTATTTAGCTTGCATGAAAAGCATGGGAGATGCATGAAACTAGTCAAACTAGTCAACCAAAGAGATTTGACCCTTAAGGACTAGTTAACTCAACTTGAGCTCAACTTACATGAATTTAAACTTATGGATTGAATTGAGAATGATATATCCACATAAAAAACATATATTCCATCTGTTAACTCTAAAATTAATTCATTTGAGAGATTTTCAATGCCATTCTTTACTTGCTTGATTGACCAATTAGGCCTATTAGGCCAATTAGGCCTAATAACCTATCTTCTTGCATTTGGAATTCATTAAAACTAAAATAATTATCCATGAAACTTGAAATAACAATAAATTTCACCTTAAAAATAATTATTCATTACCAAAATATTTAATTTTGATGGGAAAACACTCACCATTCAGTCAACAGGTTTGACTAGGCCTATTTTTCTTCATTTTCTTGTAGACTGGCCATTTTGATTGAGCTATTGGGGAGTATTTTTGTATTATTTATAACCAAAATAAAATTTAAGGATGAATAAAAATTCTTATTATTTTATCTCTATTTATTATATTTCATTGAAGTGTCTTGTCCTTTATTTTTTTTCCACAACAATATGATTTCTTCGCTCATCTGTACATCTCCATGCATAAAATTTAAATTTATGTAATAATATATGAGTTTAATTGAAATTTTAAAATGTTTTAGGTTGCTTTAGGATGATTTTATGGTGATTAAATCAACTTTTTGTAAAACTAGTTTTTTGAGGGTTTAGGTGGGCTTTGAAGCTAAATTTTCAAAATGATGGGTCATGAATTATAGACATCTAAATCCCAAAATATTTCCATTTATGTTTTAAAAAATTACCCCCTAAAAATACCTTAAAATATTTGGTTCCTATTAAAAATTTATGATGTGAAGAAATCTACTTGTGGGGTTTTGACTACATTTTGAGAGGCCTACACTCTTAATGATTTTTAATAAATAAAAACACATAAAATGGTATAAATTTTTCATGAATTATAATTAAATATGGTTAATAAAAATATACTAATAGCATTCATCCAAAATCTATATGTGGTGAAAGATATGAGCATCTAAACAGGAGGCTAGGAAGGGTTCTTAGAACTACAAAAACGAAAATTTTACCAAAATGAAAACAAATCTTCAAATTATTCCTAATTATTTAAAAAATCATATGTTCTGTACCATTATATAAAAACACTTTGAAAGCATGTTTTACTTGAAAAGACAAAAAATCCCTTTTTGGCCTTTATGCCTATTTACTTGCAAAAGCCTATATGAGCATGGTTTGATTAAAATTTAGAGTTTTTAAACTCTTTAAAGGTCTTATTATGATGTAAAAAAATTATCCCATGCTTTTAAATTTTTTACCTAGACTTAGAAACCTTTTTGGCACTCCAGAATGATGTTTATTCCAATGGTGATCTCCAACAGACATGATAGGGACTGTTACAAAATAGAGAGTATCTTCACTTATCCAATGGACATGAATTTTTTTAAAAAGTATATCCAAATTATAATGACCCTTTGTACAAAATTTTAAGTCCTAAAATCACTTGTAACTCCTAGAATGTTCAATTTTCTCTCAAAATTTATCCTTATGCATGGTTGTCTGCATATTTGAACTTGACAATGCTATTTTGAAATGATAACGGTCCATTAGCAATCCATTTTTGACATATTTGACCAAAATTAGTGCTTTTTAGACCATAATTATTTGGTTTGACCAAATTTAAAAGGCTATGACCAGTTTTAGGAAAGTTTTATATGATAGAAGTACTAATTTGGCCTTGATAGGTCAAATTAATAACACTAAAGTTATAAAGTTACTCAAATTATATTGTTTTGATTATTTAATTTTCATGTTTATTCAATTTATGGTTTTTATTGGGGGTTTTTTTTTTTTAGGATACTCAACCTACATGGGGGTCATGGTAATTAGTTGGATATGTTTTGTTTGAATCTAATGATTTAGGGGTCATGGTATTGGCTCAAATTATCATGTTGAGGAGGGTCGAGATGTTTCATTTTGTTTTTAGGTTTTGTTGCAATTCATTTTGGGACTTACTCTTGGAGGGATTGGAACCTTAGGAAAACTCTGCCAAAATTTTTGGCATGACATCCAAGGGAAATGTGAGGTAGTTCTACATGAGGATTTTTATGGACTAGAACTGAAGTTAGATGCATTAATCTTGAGAGCTATGTAGGACTTATGGAAATTTATCTAGGGTTTGTTTTTTAAGTTATTATTTGACTAATATTTGTGAATTCATACATGATTTTGAGCTTAGAGGTTGAAGAGTAGAGAAACCTACCATGGTCAACAGCCATCAACCAAGTGATTTATTTGAAATTCTATGTTGATTTATGGAAATGTAGTTGAAAGGCAAAGTGTTAGGGTTTTACCCAAAAATATTTGCATTATTTTTCTATCTCATTTGATTTTAGGTAAAAAACTAACTAGGGCCATAGAAACTAGTTTTATTGTTATGTGTTTTTGCACATAGCAACCTTGAATGACTTAGCCATGGTTAGGTCAAGATTGTAAAGTGTTTGTTTGTTGGTTATTATGTTTACTTATGACTTTATTGTGAATAATGAGTTTTTTTAAATGGAAAAAATATATTATTCTTGAGGCTTCATTGGGGTTTAAATGATTATGTAAACTTATTTCATTTATGTTTGGTTGAAGACTTTGAGGATCCATTTTAGGCTATGGCTCAGTTAAATGGATTGTGTGTGTTTATTTGTGTTATATTTTATAAAACCCACAGTTGGGGTTTTTTATGGGTTGTTTATGTTTTTTTAAGTCAAACCCCTTGACTAAGTAGACTTTGGCATTATAAAAGCCATTACAACTTTATGGTGGTTGTTTGTTTGTTTACATGGCTCAAATTATTTTTTGCTAAGTTGATGGTTATATTTTGGAAGCCATACAACTTGACTATGTTATATGTGAACTATGGTTTTGATTAGGTTTATTATTTTGAAAACCTTAACATGGCATATTTAGGGTTAATAAATAAAGATAGGAAAAAAAGAAAAATCCTAATGATTATTTCAAATTATGGCTAAAATGGGGGCAAGGACCATAGGGAGTCCCCATAGGGGTTCAAAATGATTGCATGGGTTTTTATAGAAGAATATATGTTTATTATTATTTTATTTCTATGAATTACTATTTGTCTTTTGTCAAATTATTTGGTCATTATTAAGTTGACCCAATTTTTTGAAATCATATTGGAAATAATTAGATTAATTTTAGAATGACAATTGGAATCATTATCTGTTCATGATTATATTGACTTATTTTGGGTTAATTGATTTGTTTATTTTATATTTATTCTAATTTTGTAAATTATTATAGTTGACCTCTAAGTTATTATTATGTTAGTGAAATCAATCTTAGTCAATAATAGGACCTGTAACTTTACGTAAATTTTATTTTATTAATTCTTAATTGGTTGAGATTGTTATCTTATTTTTAAGAGTTTAATTTTAACTCATAAGCATCTATTAAATCAGTATGTGAAGATGACCGCCATGTAATTTAATAGATTTGTGAGCCATATTATATTTTGGAATAGAATATGGACAATAAATTGATGTATCTCAAAAAGAGAGTTGTAGTTGTAATCAAATACCATGTTAATAAATTTTAGTGGGTTGGTTTACATGTTTTGTTTTATTTGTGTTGATCATTTGTTTTAATGTTTTCATACTTGATTTACTTCCTAATATTTTATCCATTAGTTCTCTTCTACCCTAATCTATATCCAAATGATGGTTTGGGTGGTCTACGACCACTTATGGTTGGGCTCATTGGGATTGGCAAGGTAAGATTAGCTTCATTGGATTATGTGTAGTGATTTAATTCTTTTCTTCTTACTTCAAGTTATGACAATTATCTAAAAATTAATTGAATGTGCTATGTAACACTTATGGTTGTATTTCATGTTATTCATCATAGTTGTATTTAATACAAAGTGATGTAACATAGACATGTATATTTGATTCATGACATAATTATAGTTATTCATTTGATTATTTGAATAATCTGGCATTACTAACTTGATACAAATTTATATTTGTTCATGAATACTTTGGTAGAGGTATATAGCTATGAGTTTTTTAATCTTGTATTGGTAGTTAAACACTTATTCAAAATAAGTAGTTGAAAAGTTGCTTTGAATGATGTAGCATCTTGAGTTTTTATTCAATCATGTATTTATATGTACTTATAAAACATTTCTATAGTGATTGAGAAACTAATTAGTATTTGATTATATAAATACTAGTGTTTGAACTTAGATGTAAATTATGTCTTGAATATGGATTGATTCATTCCTTACTAGAATATAATAAAATGAGACATAATGTTAGTATGTTAAAGTTACTTGTGTGATTTGTTATACTCATAAGTTTGTATAATCTAGGTGACAATATTAATTGGATATGTTTACTTTTTTTATCTATTATACTATTGTAATTTGTGTGAAGTTGAAAGTTATATTTAAATGAACTTTTCAAATCCATAAATATAATATGAATTTTAATTATGGCATAGATTAACTAGTAAAAGAATTGATACTTCATTAATTTTTTTAATTTAACTATGTGGTTAGTTAAATGAAATATTTTTAATTTAATTGGTAAATTAATGGATTGAATTTAGTTTAATTCGTTTTGTGAAAATTTGTAATAACTTAATGAAATGTGTAATAAATATTAAATTGGAATGATTATTTAAGTAATTTAATGTGCACATATCTCTTAGAAGATAATTTTTTTAAGTTAATTACTAAGAAATGATATGTGCCATGGACCTTATGGGAAGATCTTAAATTAATTCATTATAATTAATTATCATTAAGATTAAATTAGTCTTATGTTATGTTGAAGTTATATTGGAAACAATATATTTCATTTGTTAGTTGTAAAATGAATATGGTTATTCTTAGTTAAGCATCTTGTGATTGAGGAACAAATGTTCTATCTTTATAATAGATTGTTTAATATTTTATTAATGGGTTCTTGTCCTTAAAATGACAAAACAAGTTGTGAACTTATATTGTTATAGAAATATACCTTAAAAATAATAGAGTAATTAAACTTTAATATCCAAGTAAGAAGTAAAATAAATGCTTATACTAAGATAATTGATTTAAGGGATAATTTTTTAAAATCAAGATTTAAACTAGACTTAAAATAAATACATTTAAATCCATTAAACTTTTAAAATGTATCAAGTTGGTTGAATTACAAGGCATTTATTTTGATAATAAAGGAGTGGCAAATCTAACCTAAGTAATTTAGATTCCTTATGCATGATTATCATGAACTTGTACCCTTCTTGTAAATGGTAAGTTGTTCCTAAATAAAACCTAATCATGGTTGTTGAAACATCCCTCTAAGCTTTCATACTTCCTATAGATTTTGTGTTAAACCTCATAAGTTGGGTTACCTATGTAATGAAAAGGTTTTTAAATGTTTTGCATTACTTTTAGAAATATTAATTTTCCTTTGATCTTTGTCTATTTTTTATGATTTGGTAAATCATACTTAACCAAGCTTAGTATGATGATCATTATATTGAATCTAATCTTATTCTACCAATGTTTATTGAATTTTTTTGAAACTACCCTTGAATTATTGGTTGTTTTATAACTTGAATAGGTACTTGGGTAAGGGTATAGGTCATTAATTACTCAATTAAAAATGTTAAAACATAGTATGTGGATAGAGGTGAGTGGGTAAGACCACACTGACCTACTTCTATCCAAATACTCGATGGTTAAAATACTTCCAAAAGAAGTCATTGGGGTTATGCACTTAGTCTAGTTTTTATGTTGGCTATAACACAGTTATGGATCCCATTACATGTTTATATGATAAACTTTGGGTGAACTTTATCCCATTATTTTGTTTGTACTCTATGTTTATAAAAAAATGTTATGGTTTGTACATTATCATGGTAATAATTTTACTTTAAATGAGCTCATTTCAGAATTCTTTCCATTTATTTTTGAATACACTAGATGTGCTCAATGAAATGATTATATTTTTCAACTTCTTTTTTAGTTGAATAATTTTTTTTATGATTATATGGGATAATATATATCAATGGGTACTATAGGTTAAAACCCCAACAATACCTAACATTTATGTGTAGTAGATCTGTGCAAATCTCTATTATATATATTTTGAATAAAATGCAAGACTTCATCCCAAGAATGTTTCTTATTTGAATTGTACACTCTAATAAGTTGAACTATAATCTTCTTTACTACTTCCATTTTTCCATTAGATTTTGGATGTAATGTAGTAGACTTGTTTAACTTTGTGTCTAATATAGACCAAAGTGATTTTTATAAATTTCTCAAAACACTTATATCTTTGTCAAAAAAGGATAGTTTATTGGATTCCAGGTGGAACCAAATATGATGAAAGTATGTTTTATCTATTTCTAGAGATAATATTACTTATTTACAATGTATTATAATTTTTATCTTTATGAAACTATCAACTACTACATAAACACAATCATGAACATATCCATGAACTTGTATATGTAGTCCAAGAATCCTACATATCCATTACTTTTAAGAGGGCCTTAGACTTATGTAGTTCTCCCTTACGTGTTGGTTTATGTGTGAATCATCAAAATGTGTGATAAGTAAGTTAATTAGTGACCTAGCTTGTGAATTGGAAAATTTGGCTCATATAATTCTCTTTCAGTGCATGAGAACTATATATGTGTTTTCTTATGAATGATATGAAAATAGGATAAATTAATGAAGCTTTTCTCACTTGAGTGTTTGATTGAATACTTTTGATAGGTTGCCTTATGATTAGGTAATAAGTTATTAGGTCTATATTAGGTGAAAAATGAATGAAGATTAATATTGTATTTATATCAATCCCTCTGGATAATATCTCACATAAAAACTCTTAATTTTACCATAGGTATACATTTTATTTTAAAATTAGATGGATTCAGTGCACTAGAAACTTGTGTTGGGGGATAGGATACTTGCATCAATATAGGTGTCTAACTGGGTTGCAAGTGTATGAGAAGTTATAAAATAAGTGTAGGTTTAGAACTTATAGAGATATAATATAAGTACGTTTATAGCATTTTGGTCAAGATAGAAGGCTTGTGTTATAATAATAACATTGGTCAGACTAAGAGATAAGTAATTAGGCACAGGGAGATAGTGTATGCAATTATTTTATAAATGGTAAAGGTATAAAAAGTAAAGGTATATCCATGATATGTATTTTCCAAGTGTACAAGACTAAGGTGATATAAAATTAAGAAATAGTATCTTCATTTCCACCCTTTAATCTAGTAACTAATTTTCTAGTTTAGAGGAAAATAAATGCATACCTGGGTGTGTAAACCAAAACTTATCTTTAGTTGAGTCCAATTTGAGTTCTTTATTGGTGACTAACCTAAAACTAATAATATGTTATAATACATAATAATTTCATATAATTTAAAATTTAAATCATTTATATTATTTAACTTTAAATAGAATAAGATTTAAGAGTACACCTTTGTATCAATGAAACTATCTTACCTTTTTACAATTTGATTTGAAAAGATATACAATTATGAATAATTAAATCTAAGGTTAGGAAAAATATAAAATATTTAAAGTGAATATATATAGATATATATACTTATATTGGAGGAAAAATCCCCCAACCTTAGAGAAAATGTGATTTTCCACCTAATAGTTGATATTAGCTTAACTATGCAACCCAATCATACTTATAACTTGGTGAGTGTGAGTCAACCAAGTTGACTCACACTATAAATTTGGTGAGGTTAGATTATGTAAGTAAGTCTAAAATATAAACTTTTAAATATTTAGTGATTTAATCACCTCAACCATAGAAAAATGTGAACCAACTACTATAATAGATTAGCTCAATAAAGTTCATAAAATTATAACTTGGTAGATGATGACAACCCATAAAAGTGTATGAAATCTAAAACTAATTTGATTTTTCAATTTAGGTTCCCTTTACATGGAATATTCACCTTAGATTGTATTATGTTAAAACTACTTATAAAAATGATACCAATGTAAATAATTCTTCCACAAATGTGTATCCAAATCATATAGCTATGAATTTAGCCAATTTGTAACTGTGTAGGTATGGAGAACATGTTTCAAAAACATGTCCCCACTATAATATAAAACTCAAAAAAGGCGTAAGTGTGGATAAAATATTATTAAGATATTCTCCCACTATAATCTGAGTCTAAAAATTGGTGAAAGTATGGAGAACATGTTTCTAAAACATGTTCCCACTACAATCTAAGTCTATGAATTGGTGTAAGTGCCAAGTGGAGAACATGTTTCCAAAACATGCCCCTAATATAATATATGTATGTTGAGTATTGAATAGGTGTGGATATCATATTTAAAAACATTCCTTTACTATAATATAGGTATGTTGAATACTACGTAAGTGTGGAAAACATGTTTTGAAAACATGTTTTGAAAACATGCCCCCACTATAATCTAGGTATGTTGACTACTGAATAAGTGTGGAAAACATGTTTCCAGAACATGTTCCCATCATAATCTAAATTTTTGAAGTAATGTGGAGGTCATGCCTCTATGGAATTATACCACTATTACACCCCCCCTTTAATTTAAGTAAAAGTAGCATCTGGTAGTCACCTTGCCTCAAAAGGAACCATGTAACTATGAATATACCATGCGACATATAAAGGGAACATGTCTAGGTAGATATTTTGGACAAGAAATATGTAGAGGGGAGGTTAGTTTGATGTTAGTCTTAAAAAATAAATGAAATAGACACAATAAAAATCCTAACACCTCTAACCTAAACACTAGGGAGAGCTTAGGTAACAAAAACTAAATGAAAGCACAACAAAAACATAAAAGAAATAAGTCTTTTACTTTTCTTGGAGCTCTAAATGTCTTGTTGAATTTCTTACTCGGCTTGTAAATCAATAAGTCTTTGATAATGAATCTTCCTTGGATCCTTCTCTCCTTAGAACCTTGGTTTTAATGTTACTTGGCTTAAAATTTAGGCATGGTAACACTACTTCCATGAGGATTACAAAAGAAATATTGCATAATAACTCTACAATATCCAAGCTTAGAAATGAAGAGGTATGGCCTTATATTTATAGCCTTAGGAATTATCTCGCATCCAAGGTGATTTAAGGTTGAGTTTAGGATTGGAATTGGTTCACACTAAACCTATGTGAGTTAAAACTAACTCCATTTATGTTAATATTTGTCACGTAATTATGATTTTCAATTACTAGGCATGGATCTCAAATTATATATTTTAGGATGTTTTCAAAGATCTTGACAACTCATAAAGGAAATGATGAAGGGGATTTAATTTTTGGATTTTTGGAATTTCTATTTTTAGATATTCATTAATTGCAAATAGATAATTCAACTAGGAATTTAATATTTTTTAGATTATTAATTGATTTTTATTAGTAGTTTAGCTATTTTAACATTTGATATTTATTCAAGTGCCCCACTTAATAGGTCCATAGGCCAAATTGATAGTTGTGATGCCGCAAGGTGATTAGGGATGAATCTATGAGAGGTTATTATTGTATATGATATAATACTTGAATTAGGGATGTCTTAATGTGATTTTGAGCTTTGATGAATGACATGTGAGTAAATTTGGGACATTTAGTGATTTATAGGTTTAATTTGCAAGAGTTGGTAAGAAATAGTCTAAAATATTATCAAAAGCCAATTGTGGCTAATTTTAGGTGTCTATAGTTTTCCCCTATTTGGGAAGGCATTGCAAGTTATAGGCATAGTAACATCTTATCAAATAATTAAAAGGTCATGTATGCCTACTACTTCAATGGCAATGGTTGAGCTCTAGATGCCCCTTCAAAGGAGAGGTTTTCAAATAAAGTTAGTGATCGGTCCCTTAAAAGAATGAAACAATGGGATAAAAAGGGTAAAATTAGGTGGAAGAGACTAATTTATCCATAGGTAGTTCTAGTTAGTGGCATAGTGATTTGCCCTAGGTGGGAAGATAAACATGATGATTTTCCCATAAGTAGTTATAATCATTAGCACAAGTGTGATAAAAATGTAGTGATTTTCCCAAAGGTAGTTATAATCATTAAAAAAACAAGGGTAATAAGAGAATGATTTTACCAAAGGTAGTTATAATCATTTAAAAGGAAAAATAATGAATTTCTCATAGGTGGTTATAATCATTGGTATGATAAAGACATTCCCTAGTTGGGGGGATAGAGATAATGGTTTGCCTAAAGGTGGTTATAAGTATTATCATAATGAAAATATGGCCAATCTGGGTATAATAATGATAAGGATTTGACCATAGGTAGTTGTAATTCAAAACATCCATATAGTTTGAAACATAATGATTTTCCCTATGACAGTTATAATCATTGGCTATACAGGTGGGATGATACACAATGATTTTCCCAAATGTGGATATTATAATTGGTAAAATGATTGGAGTATGATAAAAATTTGGAAAAGGTGGCTTCACATACTGAAATCATATTCATGAAGAAAGATTAAGCCAATACAAAGCAGAAAAATGAATTGGGACAACCTACCAGTATGGAGATGCACATCTTAACTAGAAAGGACGAATTTTTTTGTGATTTAATTACTCTATATATGGTACATGAATTGGGTGGATCAAAAATATTTTAGGTGACAAAGAGAAATATCATAGCCACATCACTTTAATATTTCCTATGTTATTTTTTTCTATAACACGTGATGGTAGGTGTCATGGTATAAAACACCATGATAACTTAGCTAAAATATGCATGAGAACTAACACATGATCTAATAAACAAGTAAAAACAATATATCAGTGTTAAAAACCATGATGGAAATGTTGAAATATGAATAGGTATGGACTTAAGTAAAATGTGCAAGGAAATGTAGACACTTAAAACTAGCCACAACTAGCCTTCAGCCAAACTTTAGACTGATTCCTACCAGCCATTGCAAATTAAGCCTAGAAATCACTAAACATAACAAATTTGATTGCACATCATTTATCAAAGCCCAAAATCACATTGAGACATTCCTAGTTGGGGTATTCTATCATATGAAATAGTAACCTCTCATAGATTCATCCCTAATCATTCTTTGACATCACAATATATCAATTTGGCCTATGGACCTATTAAATAGGTCACTTGCACACTTAAATCAAATCTTGGAAATGTTAAAAGGGTAATCATAATTAATTAACAAGATAAACTAAATTAAATGCCTAGTTTAATTATCCATGCACAATTAATGAATATCTAAAAAAGGAAATTCAAAAATTGAAAATATCTTAACCTATCATCATTGCCTTTATGAGTTTTCAAGTTGTTTGAAAATATCTTAAAATATCTATTTTGGAAAACCATGCCTAGTAATTAAAAATCATAATTACGTGATAACTATTAACTCTAATAGGGTTAGATTTTACTCACCTAGGTTTAGTTTAAACCCATTCCTAGGCTTAACTCAACCTTAACTCACCTTGGGTGAAAGTTAATTCCTAAAGTTTTAGATTATGGTAAAAGTAGGTTTTGAAGGGGCCCCAAAACCCTAGAACAAGGAAAGAGATAGATCATCCATAAACACAGACAAAGTCTAAAAACTACTACAAGGAGGTAGCAAAAATAGGTTTTAAATGGACCTAAAACCACCAGAAAGACTTCCGGTCACAACCCAAAAAAATAGAGTTTAGGCATCATCTAAGACAGAGGATGACAACAAAAAAAAACAAAGAACAGGACTAGATTCTTAACCAACAAGAGAAACCAGATTATTCATCCAGTTCCAATATCATTTTCTTGGTTTCTTTTTCTTTCAAAATAGTATCCTGGGTAGTGGTATCCTCCAGCATAGCACCTTTTTGTGTTGCCTTCTTTCTAGAACTTTGTCTCATTCTTTTGTTGGGTCCTTCCAAGGCTTTAGTCTCCTCACTGGATCTTTTACCAATATTGACAGTTGCAGCACAAATATTGGATGTTACTTCCTCCATTTTCATTCTATTGTCCTTAATTAGTTCCCGGAGGTTATTCTCATAAACTTTGAGCTTGGCTGGAATCTCTCCTATCTGATTATCCATCTTGTTGATTTTGTTCCTTTCCTCTTTCAAGGTTTCTTCCATTGTTTCCACTTTCATTTTGAGGTTCATAATCTCCCTACATATCCAAGAATCAAATTGAGAAGAAGCCTCTGCTTTGCACTTAACCTAGTTCATTGGTGTTTGTGTTTCATCATTCTGTTTTTCACCCTCCATTCCTCAGCATTTTTATTAGGACTGTTCCTGTCTTCTTCAATGATATATTCTTGACCCTTTTATTCCCACTCTTTAATTCCATTTTGAATTTCCATTTCCATATCTTGATTATCATCCTACCCTATAGTTTCCTTTTCGTTCTTTGATGCTGGGTCCTCAACAGGTTCATCCTGGACAAAATCAGGCTCCGCCACTTTCTGGTTTTCCTCAGTGTTTTCAGTGCTGTTTGCAGAATCCTCCTCTGTATTGACATCATCTATTTCATACTTCTCAGGACATTCTTCATCCTCATTAGAGTTTGTAGCCCGACTTTCAGTTTCTTCTTCTTCCTCCAAGTTTTCCTCATTAAGTTTATCCATTCTCTCCCGCTCCATATCTTCTTCAAGTTAATTCCTAAAGTTATAAATACAAGACCTTTCCCATTTAATCCATAAGTTATTTTAATGTAAAGTTATTATGAAAAAATGAATTCAAAGCTTTGATAAAAGTAGAGTTATAATGTCAAATTATTAGCAAGTAAGGTTATAATTCCAAAATTTTAATCTAAGCCACATCACAAGACATGGTGACAAGGAGAGAAAGAACTACACAACCTCCATTGTCAAAGACTTCTTAAATCACAATCTGAACAAGCCACTCAACAAAGCATGTGGATCTCCCAAAGAAGGTAAAATAGGTATAGCCTTTTATGTTTTTATTGTGATTTAATTTATCATTTGTTACTAATCTCTTCCTAAGTTCTAGGCTAAGAGTGTAAGTGTTAATTTGTTTATTTGAGTTTTTATTTGATTGAACTAATATTATACTAACATCCCTTCTTGGATTCCTATGATCACAAATGGCACACCTGATGGGATTTCAAGTATCCCATGTCAGTAAGGAAGCTTATTATGTAGCTTTTATTTTTTCCAATGATTGTTTGAGAATGTTCAGAATTTAAGTTTTAACTCTTTTTCATGTATTCTATTTGTTAGTGACACATAGTTTACATAGAGATTGACTGTCAATCCTAACTTAGAACTGACATGTCGATCCTACCCATAGACTGACATCGACCCCTGATGTGTAAAGAATATAAGCATGGAAAAAACATGTTTAAACAAGTTTTTCTATGAGTTTTCTATAGTTTTTATTTTATATTTTAAGAGCCTGAATATTGTTCTAGTTAACCATTTGCCTACATGATATAGTTTTATTTATTGGTTTTGAGTTCATTGTGTTGATAACAATCTTTTTGTGAAATACCATATTCTATTTTTCCTATGTTTTTACAAAAATTGGCATTGATCTATGTCAATCGATTTTAACCCTTCTATGATGACCAATGCAGATCTCTTTAGACTGAAATCAATCCCTACGTGGATTGATGTCGATCTCTGAGATAGAAAATAGAGAAACCGAAGAGCAAAATCTAAAATGTTGTTTTCTCATTCACATTTTGACTTTTAATTGGGAAAAAACCCCTATAATAATTATAGTTCTTGAGATGGAAAAAGCTAAGTTTTAACATGATAAAATATTGCACACTTTGTCTTTAGTGTTTAAAATGAACCTAGTTCATTTTCATGCCTGAGATGTTTTCAAAGTTTTGCAAGTTTTTCAAATAATACCAAGGGCTTAAAATTTCAAAACACATTTAATTTTGGTAATTAAAATGAACTCTCACACTAGATAAATAGGCTTAAGAGTTTCATTTTTATTATTTATTTGTTGAAATTGTTTATTTTAACAAAATTATTGATGCATGTTTGTTCTCCCCCATCCCCTTTAGGGAACTCATGTGACTAAAAGTGCTCATTCTTTGCTTCAATCACTTTAGTCTAAAAGCATGAAAATAAAATCATTAAGGCCCTCTTCAAATCCATATGGTCTGGGTGATCCAAATATGACCCTAAAGTCTTTTCACTTATCTTTTTATTTTCATGCATTTTGACTTGTGAATGGGAGTTCATCACCTCCTCACAGGTTCTCTAGTGAAGTATTGACCCAATAATTCATATCTCAAAATTATTTTAACCCCAATACATAGTGGGGTATATAATTTTGTTAAAGATTTTTTAGTGATGTCATCGAGGTGTTAAAGTGAGTGGATAAAGTGACTTGATAATCTAAGTGTCAATGATAAAGTGTGCAGTGTGCTTGTCCTGGTATGCTTGAAGTAGGATTGGTTTATGTTTAGTTTTGACATGATTAGGGATGGGTATGAAGTATTGAGAATGTGTGAGGGGTCCTATTATAGGTTAAGGATGATTGGAGAGATTGTGTAAGTGTATGGTATTCATCTAGTTTTTCATTATGTTCATCTTGGCATAGTTGATTTTTTGACATTTTTTTTGAGTAGGTAATTTCTTGACCTCACCATTTCCACATATGGATGAGTCAGGGGGAGATGGTCATATGTGTATGATCATATTAGTCCCAAATAGATATGGTCTAAATTTTAGGTCATGTAATTTAGCATAATTTTTTATGAATGTTCAAAGTTGGCCTTACAAGAAGATTGTAGAGATTCCCATACTTAGCTAGATCATCAATACAAATCATGTAAATATATATGAACTAATAAGTTTGTGCATTTAAATTAGGTAAAAAAAAATTCAATAATAGGAAAATGTTTAAATGGATATTTTTTATATAGTTCCAAGAAGCTACCCTAAAATTTTGACATCTTGAATTGATTTCTAACTCATGTTAGAAAGCTTCAAAATTTCTCTAGCAAACTGTTATGGGCCTAAGACCATCAAATTTAATCATGTTGAAGTCTGAGGTCCTTGGTGTAGAAGATCCAATGGTGATATCTTAATCATACATATTGAGATAAATAATTCATATGAAGTCAACATGTCAAAGGTTACACACACTGGTGACAACTGTCACAAGCTTGATAATTTAATTAAAGATCAACAATGAGTGGTGGTTTATACTTATGAAGATCAACAGTGTGAGACAAGTTAAAGAGTTAACAAAGCACATATGTCTGCCAAGTAACACATGGACATGGGCTAACAAAAAATTATTAATAAGGAATGTGAGGGTATAAATATTCTTAATCATGGGAGTTTTGATCTAGATCTAATGGTGAGCATTATAAGATAAATATCAAACAACTCAAAAAAGATTGATAGAACACATTTGTTCCAAATTGTTAGGAAGTAGCAAGATGATGACAAGTGATTTATATTTAACATTAAGAAAAGGTAAATACCAAGATAATTTTGAGGGAGATTAATTGTGTATTAATTTAATATATGAGAGGTAATGATATATTAACAAAGTGTTTGAAGATTAATAGTTTCTCAATGGTCGTTGGAATTTAAATATTTGAATTTGTGAGGGAAGATCAGTTTATAGTTTTTGTGCTATAACTTTTGATATATGTAGAATTTAACCATGGCGTAAAAGGTAAAGTTGTAGATAAATTCAAGTCGCATCAAATAATATTTATTTTAATGTTTAAATGTTTTTAAAATCAAAGTTATTGAGATCCAAAGTTAACTATGTGTTTATTCATGCTCTACAAGTTACTTGAGAAGGGTAATTGAGTTTTTTTAATGGTATTTTGATGTTTTAAGATAAAATAAGTGTTGGATCATGTTGTATACTTCATGAAGACCATATATTTTGATTATTAAGGTTTGACTAATCCATATTATATATGATAAAAATCTTAGAAGTTGATTATGTGTTCGTTCTTGGTGATCATGTGTACAAAATGATGTTTGGACTAATTATACTATAGAAGAAGGGTGCTATGATGGATATTGTCACATAAGGAGGACCTATAGGTTATTTATCATGGACATATGTATTTTCAAAGTGTTATTTTATTATTAATTTTCTTGGAGAAGTATCAAAGAGGTGAATTGGTCTACATAGGACCTAAAAGGACACTTAGGCCTATTTGAAAGAGGGTACTACTTAAATGTGACCCATGTAGATTTCTTAAGAGTGAAGGCATGTTTTGTGGATAATAAGGAAGGTTTTTAAAATTATAATGAAGACTCTATAAAAGGTGAAATCAAAGGTGATGGTTTCTAGACTTGAGAGAAGAGGTGTGTGTGATAAGTGTAGAGTGAAACAATAAGAAAGGGTTGGTGCCTAGTGGATGGGTTGTAGAGTAGATTAGTTTGATGACTATGTATATGAACTATAGGTCATATTTATGATGTTATAATAAGAATATTATAGGTTTTAATATTGAGGATTAGTTAAGAGGTTTAGAGTGATCCAAAAGGATGTTTTGGATGCCTTGAGTGTGAGTGAAGGATAGATGATGTTTGTGTGAGCTTAGTGGTTGATTTGAGAGGTAGATCATAGTTTGTAATATATAGTGTGTATAGTTTAAGAGAGAGGATATGCATTTTATCTCCATCAGATTGGTAGGAAATTAGTGATTAGGAGATGTTCGTTTCATAGGTGTTAAAAGGGTGCTCAACATCTAGCTTAGAAGGACTTGATCAACAGGTGGTCAGAAGGACTTGATAATCTTAGGGATAGGTGCTCCTTGTGAAATAAGTGTTTTAATAAAGCTAGTCAAAGGAATTGACTAATAGGTGGTCAAAGGTTTTGGTCATCATAAGGACAGGTTTTCCTTTTGAAATAGGTGTTTTACTAAATTCTAGTTAGAAGGACTTGACCATTCTCATGTTTGTGATCATCTTATAGGAAAAGTAGTCCATGTGTTTGTAAGATTAAGAGTGGGTTTTATTCCCTAAAATGGTTTCCTAGATAGATCTTGTGTTGTGTGTGTGATTTTGCATTATCTTCATTGTTTATTGTTATAAACATCTTATATGTTTCATGAATGGTTGTATTGAATGCTTAAGTGTTTGAAGGGTTTGGAAATTGAATTAGATTTTTTTTCACCACTAATTCAAGCCCCCCACTCTTAGTGATTGTACCTATAACAATTGGTATCATAGGAGGTCTTTATTTCAAGTTTAAACACTTAAAGGTAATCGAAGGTATAATGGTTGACAAAGAGACTATAGCTTTTCTTTAAGATAAACTTGTATGTGCCTTATCAAATGTCAACACAAGCATGGATCTATAGGTCATGATGGATAAAGGTCTTAACCAAAGGATGGAAAAATTATAAAATAAAGTCATGACTTAATCAGATGTGCTCTTATCCAAGGAAAAAAGGGATTTTAGCTCCACCAAAAGGGTCAAGAATTAAAATTCATAGATCAGTAATGGTTAAGAGAAAGGAAGGTCAAATATGAATAATGTCTTCAATGGGTATTGCTTCTCCTGCAATCATTTTGGTCATAGATATAGGGATGTGCTTTTTCTCTAGAGATCAAAAGGGATCTCATATGATATAGTTGTAACCAACAAGGTCATATATCTAGGAACTATAAAATAAGTTTTTGGAAAAATGATATACAAGTCATTGACACCATCAAATGGTTCAAGAAGACTAAATATAAGATTGAAGAAGAAAAGAAGTAGATTTCATGTGGTCCACTGAAGGAAGAGTCAATGTTTGTTCAATCAACCTACATACTTAAGAAGATAGGAATAAGAGATGGTTCATAGATAGTGGATTCTTAAACCATATGATAGGAGATAAGAGCAAGTTTATCTCTCTCAATAATACCAACCCAAGTTCAATGAGGTTTGGTGATAAAAAATCTACTAAAATAGTTGGCAAAGGTACTATGAGTTTGGACAATGGTCATATCAAGACTAAGGATGTCTTATATGTAGAAGGTTTTAATTATTATATTTTAAGTGTGAGCCAAATGTGTAAGCATGGAAATGTTGTAACTTTTCATGATGATGTATGTGAAGTAAGAAAGGCAAAATCTAGCAGATTAGTTATAAATGTTTATAAAAGAGATAACAACATTTATGTATTCCATGAATCTAAAGAGGAGTGCTTCATGAGTCAATTGGAAAAAAATTGGATTTAGAATAAAAGGCTTGGATATATAAATTTTGATAATATGTTATAGATTAGTTCAAATTGGTTAGTAAGGCATATGCCCAAGATTTTTAAGATTCCTCATTCTCTTTGTGAGGCATGTCTTCATGGGAAGAAAACTAAAAGAATATACAAATCTAAGGATTTATCCACTATAAATCCATTAGAGTTGATCCACACTGATCTATGTAGACCTATGAGAACTCAAAGTGTCCAAGATAATAACTACATCATGCTTTTCATTGATGATTTTACTAAGATGACTTGGATATTTTCTCTTGAAGAAAAATCAGAAACTTTTACAAGACTTATGGCATTCAAAGCACTTATGTAAAAATTTAAAGAATCAAAGATCAAGTGTGTAAGATCAGATAGAGGAAGTGAGTTTTGGTCACATAAATTTGATGATTTTTGTGAGAAACAAGGGATAAGGAGACAATATTCTACTTCTAGAATATCAAAATAGAATGGTTTTGTTAAAAGGAAGAATAAGACTATTTGAGATATGAGTAGAACCATTCTTCAAGATGCAAAATTATTAGAAGGTTATTGGGAAGAGGTAGCCAAAAATTAAATTTACATCCTACATAGGTGTCAAATAAAATTAAATGGTGATAAGAATCCTTATGAGTTATGGAAGAATAGAGCAACTAATGTCAAACATTTTAGAGTGTTTGGGAGTAGGTGCTTCATCAAAATAGATGAATAGAATCTTGGAAATTTTGATTCAAGTTCTATTAAGGGCATCTTCTTAGGTTAATCTTCTATCAGTACTACTTATAAGTACTTCAACAAGAGACTTCACAAGATTGTTTGAAGTTCAAATGTAAGGATATATGAGACAAGTAGCCAAAATTGTAGGTAAGTGACTCAATTTATAATTATATAAAAAACAATGATAATTTATATGTCTAAAAAAATTATGAAGATAAAGAGGAGGAAGAAAGATAATAATTTAAAGTTCCATCTAGAAGAATTCACAAAGATCATCCAATTTATCAACTTATTGGAAATTTTAGTGCAAGTTTGTAGACTAGAAAGAGAATGTTGATCAATCAGAATAAATAAAACTCATCTCTATTATCCATGATTGAACCCAAAACATTTATGGAAGCTAATAAAGATGAAAGTTTTAATGGTGTAATGGATGAAGAACTTGATTAAATAGTAAAGAATAAAACATCAGATTTAGTTCCTAGACTAAAATATAAAAAAATTATAGGTACTAAGTGGTTTTTCAAAAACAAGATGAATGAAAAAGGAGAATTCACAAGGAAAAAATCTATATTGGTGTGTAAAGGATATGCTCAAGTTGAAGGAATAGATTTCTATGAGACTTTCACTCCTATTAGAAGAATGGAAGAAATTAAACTCTTTTTGGCATATGTCAGTTTAAAAGGTTCTAAGGTATACCAAATGGATGTGAGATATACATTACTTAATGGAAACTTAGAAGAATAGTCTACATTGAGTTACCTAAAGGATACTTCATGTCAAATAATCAATATTTTTTGTGTAAACTAAAGAAGGCTCTTTATGGTCTTAAATAAGCTCTTAGATCTTACTATGATAGGTTAGATAAGTGTATTTTGAGTCAAGGTTTGAAAAAAGGGGTAGTTGATAGTAATTTATACATTAAGATAGAAGGCAATCATTAATTGATAGTGGTTGTATATGTTGATGACATAGTTTTTGGATCTAAAAATGATAATATGAGTAGAGAGTTTGCAGATTCTATATGGATTGAGTTTGAAATGTCAATATTGGGAGAACTTTCTTTCTTCTTAGGATTGTAGATTAACCAGCTATATGAAGAAATATTCATTTCACAAACTAAATACATCAAGGATATGCTAAGGAAGTTTGACATGATGTATGGTAGTCCAATGGGTAATCCAATGATCCCATGATGAAAGTTAAGTAAACTAGATGACTCACCAAAATTTGATCAAACTTTGTATAGATCTATGATTGGAAGTCTTTTGTACTCTAGTACTTCTAGGCCTAATACAATGAAGGTAGTTGGTCTTATAATAAGGTTTCAAGTTGATCCTCGAGAATCTCACTTGAAATTAGTTAAAAGGATCTTGAGGTACCTCAAAGGTACCATAGAGTATGGTTTATGGTATCATAGGAGTAAAGAATTCACTTTGAAATCATATACTGATGCAGATTAGGAAGGATGTGTGGATGATAAGAGGAGTACTAGTGGTGGGGTATTATTCATGGTTGAATGGTTGGTGTCTTGGCTAAGGAAGAAGTAAGCCTTAGTGTCTCTATCAACTACAAAATTTGAGTATATAGTAGTTGCCTCTTATTATATGTAAGTCATATGGATGAAACAAAATTTGGAATATTATAAGGTAAGACAAAATGGACCTTATCCTATCTAATGTGATAATAATAGTGAAATTAGTATCTTAAAGAATCATGTTATTCACTCAAAAACTAAGCACATTCCTATTAGATATCATTTCTTGAGAGAACAAGTAAGTAATCAAAGTGTTAAGTTAGAGTATGTGCCTATAAAAGAGAAAATTTTAGATATTATGACCAAACCATTGTAAAAGTACCTAATACAAAGCTTGGGTGTCATTTCTTTCTATTTAAATCAATATAAGGTATTTTGGTTAAGGGGGAGTAATAAGTTCATGAGCTTGCTCTAGAGGTGGCTTGAGAGAGAAGGCTAGCAGTCTTGTATGGTGGTTCTTCATGGTGTGTGGAGATCTAAAGATGCTCAAAAGGTGAAATGACATAGATATATTAGGGGAAGTCCCTCTTAGATGCTTCTTGGTGAGTTCTATCAGATTTTAGTGCTTTTGTGTGTTTTTAATTCATTGGTTGTAGTGCTTGGTTGAAGAGAGTGTTGGCATGTAGTAAGAGGAACTTTTCAAGGAAATATAAGAGGTAGGATAAAGGAAAGGGGGAATTTTTATTATCTTTTTAAGGTTTTCCTTTCTTATTGTTGGCCTTTTTAAGTCCTCAGGATTAGTTTTTTCCCACTTTATCATTGTGTCAAAGGGGGAGAAGGTTCCTATTGAGAGTGCTTAAAGAGAGAGAAGGAAGGTGAGATAAATGATGGGTGTTGACATTAATGACAAAGGGGGAGACTTTTGGAGAGTTTTTAGTGATATCGTGGAGGTGTACAGGTGATTGGATAAATTGTCTTGATATTCTAAATGTCAATGACAAAGTGTACAATATGCTTGCCCTAGTATGCTTGAAGTAGGCTTGGTTGATAATCTATCTTATCATGATTAGAGATGGGTATGAAGTATTGAGCATGTGTGAGGGATACTATCAAATTTCAAGGATGATTGGATAGCATGTGTAAGTGCATGTTATTTATTTGGTTCTTCATTATGTTCATCTTGGCATAGTTGATTCTATGGTAGAAAAATATGATTAGGCATTTTGCTAATATCACCATTACCACATCAGGATGATTCATGGGGAGTTGGTCATATGGGTGTGATCACATTAGTTCCAATCTTTTATGGTCCAAGTTTTAAGTCATGTAATTGAGTGAATTTTTTTTTATTAAGGTTCAAATTTGGCCTTCTAGGAAGATTGTAGAGGTTTCGATACTTATCCATACCATCACTACATGTCATGAAAATATATATGAACTAGTAAGTTTGTGTACATAATTTAGGTATGAAGAAAGTAAATAATGACCAAATTTTTAAATATGGATTTTATATATAGTGCCAATAAGCTACCCTAAAAATTTGGATTCTTGAAGTGATTTTTAGATCAAGTTATAAATATTCAAAGTTACTCTAGCAGACTGTGATGGGCCAGAGACCATCAAGTTTAATCATGTTGAAGTTTGAGGTCATTGGTCTAGAAGATCCACTAGTGAGAACTTAATCATACATATTGATATCAATGGTCAATAATAATTTAACATTTTAATGTTTTCATGTGCTAGTGACAAGTGTCACAAGCTCACTAATCTAACATAAGATCAATAGTGAGCAACAATTTGTACTTATGAAGATCAATGGTGCAGGACAAGTTAAAGAGTCAAAAAACCATGTAGGTATGCCAAGTGGCATAAGGTCAATGTTTAATAAGTAATAAAAGGTAAAATTATGTTAATTTTGATGGAGATTGATGATTCATATTTAATCAATCTTGAGAGGGAATGAGATATTGACAAAGTGTTCAAAGTTTAACAGTTGCTTAGTGATCATTGGAATTCAAATATTTGAATTTGTGAGGAAAGACCAGTTTATAGTTTTTGTGTTATAAATTTTGATATATGTATAATTTTACCATGGTGTAAAATTAAAAGTTGTAGATAAATTTAATATTCATCCAAAAATATTTATTTGAAGGTCTGAATATTTGTACAATCAAATTTATTGATCTCCAAAGTTAAATGTCTTTGTTCATGCTCTGCAACTAACCTGAGAAGGGTAATTGAGTTATTATTGATGGTATTTCAATTTTTTAAGATGAAATAAGTGTAGGAGTGTGTTTTAAACTTTATTAGGACCATATGTGTGTATTAGGTAGGTTTAACCAATCTATATTTTGTATGATCAAAGGCTTTGAAGTTAATTGTGTGTTCATTCTTGGTGATCATATGTACAAAATGATGTTTGGGCTAATTATGTTGTAGAAAAAGGGTGTTATGATGGATGTTGTCACTTAAGGAGGACCTATAGTTTATGTGTCATGGATATACATATTTTTAAAGTGTTATTTTTTTTCTCAATTTTGTTGGATAAGTATCAAAGAGGTGAATGGGTTTACATATGACCTAAAAGGACACTTAGGCCTATTTGAAAGATGTTACTACTTAAAGGTGACCCATGTAGATGACTTAAGAGTGAAGGCATGAATTTTAGCCAATAATGAAGGTTTTGAACATGATATTCATGAAGACTCTATAAAATTTTAAATCAAAGGTGACTGTTTCTAGACTTAAGAGAAGAGGTGTGTGTGAGAATTGTAGAGTGAAGGAAAGAAGAAAAGGTGGGTTCCTAGTGGATGGGTTGTAGATAAAAGTAGGTTGATGATTGTGTTTATGATTTATAGGTCATATTTATGATGCCAAAATAATTCTCTTGTAGGTTTAAATATTGAGTATGAGCGAAGAGGTCTAGAGTGATCCAAAATGATATTTTGGATGCCTTGAGTGTGAACAAAGGATAGATGATGTCTATGTGAGCTTGGTAGTTGATTTTAGAAGTAGATCAAAGTGTGAAATATGTAGTGTTCATAGTTGAAGAGATATCATATAAATTATATCTCTATCAGATTGGTAGGTAATCAGTGATCATGAGATGTTCATTTCATAGGTGTTGGGAGGGTACTCAACATCTAGGTTAGAAGGACTTAACTAACAGGTGGTCATAAGGACTTGATCATCTTAGGGGTAGGTGCTCCTTGTGAAATAGGTGTTTCACTAAATTCTATCAGAAGGACTTGACCAATAGGTGGTTATAAGGACATGATCATCTTAGGGGTAGGTTCTCCTTGTGAAATAACTATTATACTAAATTTTGGTCAGAAGGACTTGACTAGTCTCATGTTTGTGATCATCTTATAGGACAAGTATTCCATGTGTTTTTAAGCTTGAAAGTGGATTTTATTCCCCAATAGATTTTACCACATAGATATTGTGTTTTCTATGTGTGATATTTCATTATATTCATTATTCATTGCTATAAACATCTTGTATACTTCATGAGTGGTTGTATTGAATTCTTAAGTGTTTAAAGGGTTTAGAAATTGAATTGGATTGTTGTCACCACTGATTCACCACCCCTCCCCCCATCTTAGTGATTGTACCTATAAAAAAATTTAGGTTGACTTATTAGGATGCTTGTTTGAGTGGTTAAACAAGCTCCAATAGTAAGAGACTACCTCGAACCATAAGTGTAACTTGAACATCACACTACACTAAGCAAGAAATGGATGTAGTGGTTATGAAAAGGATAAGACATTTTCATAATGATTCAGTTGACAAAGATATAAATTATGTGAGCATATATTATGTTAACCACACTTGGGCCATCTATAAATGCATGAAAATTGATAGATTAAAATAACCCCAATTGTCTTAGGCATACTATTGATGCAGGGAAAGCAGCCTAAAGTTTCATGTCATAGTATAAACTCTTGGGAGAAGAGGGAGCCTAAAAACCCTACTTTTCATTAACTTATATTTTTGGATAAACACTTAAAATCCTCCCAGAGTGAGTATATTGATGGAATTTTATAGTATTATGCAAACCTTACTAGTTCTAGTATTTAGGACATTACACTTAGGTGTTTGTGTCATTTTATCATTTTATTACATGGTCTTGAGTTAAACTATCTATTTTTCTTGTTATACCATGTTAACATAAGTCTTGTTTATACATCACTCATTTTTTAAAGGAGGTGTTATGCCACCCATTTGATGCCATACCTTTACCTTAGTATTTATAAAAATCTTTGTCTGTGTCACTTGATTGAAAAGGGTAACATTACACTACCCAAGTTATTTCAAAATATTATGCATTGGAGTCTTGAAAAAACCATTTTCTATAACTTTATACCATGATTACATTGACACTTTTTGAATCATTTCATACACTTGTTCATCTTGTGTTCAAATTCCAATTCTAGATTTATAACTATATATACCCTTTTGGATATTTACTTAGTGTTGTTATGTTATTCATTCTTGTTGATCTTATTATTTTTTTTAAGAATCTTACTTTTCTATGTTGAGTTTTTAATCAACCTTGTGTAATTTTTGCCTATACATCAATATTTCTATTTTTGGTTTGTGTAACTTAGGTTAATTCTTTATTAAATTAGAAAACTATTATTTGTTCCTAGATTTGGGAGAAACAACCTATCCTCCATATGCATAGAGTCTCATGCCTTATACCAAATAACCAAGTTCATGTCTAAAGTCACATGTTTAGTCTATGCAAAAGTGTTTCATATTTGATAAATTAAAATCTCATACCTTTATTTTATTTAACTCATAGATTTTGTCCCTTTATAAAAAGACCTATCACATGCTTGTTTTGAGCCTAGATTTTATGCCTTATTTTTTTAAAAGACCTGGTAACTTTTATTTTTCTTAGATTAGACTTTTTTGGAACACTTTGGACCTAGAATTTGGAATTCTAATTTTATTTCATCATCTTGAACTTTTTATGTGAGACATTTAATGTTAGACATTTTATGTTAGATTATTTTCTACCATGTTTTATCATAGACCCTTTTGGAGATACATTTCCACTATTTTCCCAAGTTAGACCAAGTTTAAAACATTTGTCTTTTTAGACATTATTTTTTAGAGTTCATAGAAATATAGTCCCTTTGTCATGAAAATTTTATCATTAATTTGAATATGTCTAACTATACTCATAGTGGATCCATGTATAATTTTGTATATGATAATGTGGTCACACAAGATGACTGTGTTCAAGATCCCTATGGTGATGATGTAGTTTGTGAGATGGATCCTTATCCACCTTATAACACTCAATTGGGGGAAAAAATCAAATCTCCTTTAGCTCACTATTTGGTCAGTATGCCTTCATACTCATAGTAGGACCAAGATAAAATAATGTAGTACCTAGATAGTGTACCTTCAATTATGGACCAAGTTTAACAACAACCATACTACATTATGTTACCATCGGCCTATTATCCCTATTTATTTGATCGTCACCTACTTATAAACAAGGATGATGTTTTAATGAAAGTTATGGAAGTAGGGGAAAATTTTACAATGGACTTCCCCCACAAAAATTTTCCAAGTCTAGTTAGAGTGCCTTACAATATGCCTTACAATCAAACCAATGAACATGCCTCTTCTATAAATCCTCAAGCTCTAGTGTTGAATACATATTAGGATCCACATATGTGTGTCAAAATAAAGGGCCTCATGGAGGACCATTTCATATAGATGCAAATATCATACCATACCTATTTAAATTTAGTGTAAAATTTCAATAACATGACCATGTCAAATGCCCCATTTATTGAGTTAGCTCCTTCAATAGGAGTCTTAATAAAATTGACAAGACAAGATAATTTGGGTGTATACCCATTCATGAAAATAACTTAAATTAGAGACATATTCAATGCCTCATCTATCAAATACATGTCTATTACTTATACATAGATAAATGAACCAAACACCATCAATAACATGCAATTTTCATCCAGTCCAATCCAAAGTAGAGTAACTACACAAACAACTAGTCCACAACAAGTGCCTTTGGTTAACACCATGACTGGATCACAACCATAGTAAGATACCTCTAATCCTCAAATAGCTACTTCTTCAAGTACATAACTATAAAGATTAAGTAGTCAAGCTCAAACCAATGCCTTGCCTTAACAACCATGATGAATTTTACTCCACAATAATAGGTGATGACCAACATTACTTAACAATAAGCACACTTTAGTATACCAATATAATAGAGGCAGAATATTGCTCCACCTAAATAAGGGGTAACCAATGTTACACCTCATCAGGTAGTGACAATTTGCCTTAATAATCATAGACCAACATGTCTTTACAAATATTGTCTAGTTAATAATGTTGTCTATTGGTTAGTGATAAATGTCAAATACACATCAACAATCATCTAATTAATAAAGTGTTTATGAAACAATGAGGTACCACTATCCCATAAGTACCAACCAGGCCACAATTGAATTTTGTTCTAAATGTGCCATAAATTAAAAGACATGGCCTTATTTCATAATAAGTTCCCCTCTTTTAGCCAAGTTTGACTAGTTAGATAAAAGTCCCTCTTCAATCCCATAAGGAACAATACTTCACTAGATCCATATCCTTCCATCCCATCCATAATTTTACTAAATAGGCCTATATATTGAATCCTAACTAGAATATCACACTACAATACATGTAATTTTAACAATCTCATCCTAATCTATGTATGCATACTCCTAGTCAATTCCATAACCAATTAAACATTCCAAAACAAACCATGCCTCCAGTACACCCTAGTCAAAGTAATCCACTTTTGACCACTTAGCCTCTACCTCAGGCCAATGCTCCATCTAGTTTCTTAGCACCAAAACTCTAGTAGAATGAAGGATGCAATTGTTGTCATCTAAACCAGTAAATATACCAAAAATTTTAAGTTGGATGATGTGTGTTCTTACACATTCAAAATTGAGTATTTTCAAATACCATTTCCTCAAGGGTATGAACCACAAAATTTTCATAAATACAAGGGTAAAAGAGACCCAAAGGCCACCTAATTGAATTATTTTTTACTTTCCATACAATGGCTTATAGTGACATATACCTCCTAGTGTTTTCTACTTAGATTATAGCAAGATAAGCTTTGTAATGGTTCCTAAAATTTACAAATAACTCAATATCTAATTTTGATGACCTTTTAGACAAGTTTGTGTAATATTTCTCCTACAATCTTGAACATGATATTTCATTCATAGATTTGACTCAATCCAAATAGAAGGCTAGTGAATATTTTACAAGTTATCTAAAACAATAGATATCACTTGATATCCATTTCACCCATAGCTTACTAGATAAATAATTATCCATTGTGTTTACCAAGAATTTGCACAATGAGATATCTTAACATCTAGGGATATAGTATGTACATACCTTTAATGAGATCATTGAAAAAGGTTTATTGATTAAAATTACCTTATAAATAAATGGATTATCAATTTTACCTTATCAAATCAAAATTAGAACCAAAAACAAGGAAATGCCTAGAATCATAATCATAACCAAGTCCAAATGCAAGCATCACAACTAGCCCAAGCCGATATTCATGAAAAGTTAAAGTTTTTTAATCACAAAAATAATGTTATTGGGAATGTATTATTTGATTCACAATATTTCCAAATGGTGCAAACACCATCTGCTCAACCTACCTCCAATTGTAAATTAATCCTCACTAATAAAGAATTCAACAAGTGTAACCTTCATAGCAGCCTAGACCAGCTCAACAAACATAGAAACCTTTGTCTTTGTAAACCCCTCCTCATCTAAAGATAATTATGCCTACTCATTACATTTTTAGTGACCTTAGAGATCCTATTAAAGTAATATTTCATAAACTATCTTCTATGCTCTTAACCTTTTGCATGTCTAGGGATATGTGTGACTGACTTGTGGCTTGCATACCTCTTATATTCTTGTTACATTTATCTATGTTATTATTTAGGTAGGCCTATGGAATAATAATGGATAAGTAGACTATATATAGTAGGTATTGGTTATTATTTGATCACCATATAAAGTATCCTACTCTTATTGCATTATTGTGGAGGTTGCCCCTTTGATGTGGCTCTACTATATTATCTAGTATTATTCTCTACTATAAATTATTGATATGTGATCTCTCATATTTGAATATTATATGTGATATATAATTATTCTATGTCAACATATAGATAATTTCATTACAATTGGTATCATAACTTAAATTTAGGCAAGTTTTCTAGGGCATTTTTTTTAATCTAGCGAGGTGCAACTTCTATGAGCAGAAGGAGTGAAAAAATATAACTTACAATCTAGGAAGAATTATTTTTTTCTATTAGTGTAGTACTCTTTGAAACACTTTTTTGAAAAAAATAATTAAAAAAAAATAAGAGTCTAGAAAAAAATTTCCTTATGCACATTTGTAGTCATTGGATTCATCTCAGTGAGATGGTTGCAATAATGTATTCTATTGATACATTTTTTGGTGTCAAAAATTTTCATCCTAGTTCAAAAAATTAAACATTAAATTCATATTGGTGAGGTAATTACAATGGTACCATTTATTGATATATTTATTTGGGGGTGAAAAACCTCATAGGGTTTGTGCATGGTTGGTCTTGCTACTTAGGAAAAATATTGGGGGAAAGAAACTCCTAAGACTCCTTCTAGGGACAACATGGAATTTGTAACTTTAGATTCAGTGATTTCTCAACTTCAGGCTAATATAAAGGGCTTAGTTTATTAAAATGAATTTATTTTAGTTTAAACTAATGTTTTATGGATGTGTGGAGAAATTAATGGGGTGCACACTCAATTTAATTATATCACTACGTAATTGGTTGCCATTTCATCTTAGTTATAGTCAAACAACCCTCCACTTCATCATTCAAGTCCTCATCCTCTCATCACTAACAAATCTAATATTGATGTGAAACTGATGTTTCCAAAAGTGGACATGTGTAAGTTTGATGCTAAGGATACTCTCACTTAGATTACCCAAATTGAGAATTTATTTGATCTACACCAAACTCTAAGTTCTCAAATGGTGATAGTGGCATTTTTGTATCTAAACCCTTTTTAGTTCATTTGGTATTATTGGTTATGTGCTCAAAATAAAAAAATGGTGCTCCTAATACATGATTTTTTTTCACTAATGATTTGTTGGATCATTATAAAAATAATATATTTGAGAATTACTTCATCTATTTATTAAAATTATGTCAAATAGGAATTGTAAAGGATTATATTCATCGATTTCAAAATCTCTCCCTATGGGTGGAAGACATAATTAAGGAAAATTTGACTAATATCTTTCTAGGTGGACTCAAAGATATAATCCAATTAAAGGTTAGGATGTTTGATCCATCATTTGTATAAGAATCTATCCCAAGGTCATGCATAGAAGAAGAAAAAGAGATGGTCAAATGAAGAACTTTCACTATTAGTCATGATCACACCTTTCTAACACCATCATTTCCTAAACCTGCTAAATTAACACCTTATTAAATTGAGGATAAGTGAGAAAAAGGGTTGTGTTATCATTTGATATAAAATGGATCAAAGGACATCAATATGCTAAAAAGAAGTTGTTTTACATCGAAGGTACCAATGAGGATGTAGATGATAAGGAGATAATTGGTGAGGATGCAAAACGACCTAAGGAGGAATTTGAAGACTCTTAGCCTAATATTTCTTATCATGCCATTTTAGGTATTATTACTCCCCAAACTCTTAATATGGTGGTTTTCCTTAAGAAATATGTCACTACATTGATTGATTTTGCGAGCACACAAAACTTCATCAATAGTAAGTTGGCTACTCATTTGAACTATTTCATTTATCTTGCTTTAGAATTCTAGGTCATGATTGTAGATAATGGTACTGTCATCTATTCAATAAAATACCATATTATTAAGATGCCCCTAGAAAACTACTTGTTATTTTCTCTTATGTTAGCTATTCCCATGGGTGGAGCTGACGTTATTCTTGGAGTATAATGGGTCACCACTTTGGGCACTATTAAGATGAATATTTAGGAATTATTCATGCACTTTCATTTTTAAGAAAGGACATTTGAGCCAAGGGGATTAAGGTCTAAATATCCATAACTTGTTAGCTCCCATGAAATGGCTAACATTATTTGAAAGGGTGCTAAAGTATTATGGCTTTCTTATTTTCCATTGAAGTCTAGCCAACTCAACCATCTACACCTCCTAATCTACAAGTCATTGACACTCATTCTATTATTGTTGGTGACATGCCAAAAGAACTCACACTTAGCCACATGTATGATCATGCCATCAAAATTATTCATGTTATTACACCACCCAACATCAGGCCATATAATTATCCCTATGTCAAGAAACATGAAATTGAAAAGATGGTACAAAAGATGTTGGATACAAGAACCATTCACCATAGCCAAAGCAAATATTCTTCGCTAGTTATCATGGTGAGAAATAAAGATGACACTTGGATGATGTGCCTTGACTATAGAGAGATCAATAAGTACATTATCAAATATAAGTTTCCTATTCTATCATTAATGATTTTCTAGATGAATTAAATGGTGCTCTTTATTTTACCAAGTTAGATCTATATTTTGGGTATCATCAAATCTAGATCCATGATGAACACATATCCAAAATAGTTTGCAAAACTCATGAGGGACATTATGATTTTATGATTATGCTATTTGGTCTAACAAATGCACCATACACCTTTTAGAGTTTGATGAATACTATTTTTAGGATATTTTTAATGAAATTTTTTTGATATTTTTTGATGATATCCTCATTTATAGTAAAAATTGGGAATACCATTTACAACATGTGAAATAGGTACTCTTAATTATAGAATAACATTAGTTGTATGGTAAACCTTCTAAATTTAATTTTGGATCTAATGAGGTTGATTATTTAGGTCATATGGTTTCACATGGAGTGAAAGTGGATCCTAAAAAAATCTAAGAAATGGTAGACTAACCAGTTTCTAAGACACTCAAATAACTAAGGGGATTCTAGGTCTGACTAGTTACTATCATACATTTTTCAAAAATGATGGTAACATTACAGCCCCACTCACCTCTTTGTTGAAGAAAGATTCCTTTCAATACACTGATACAAATACTAGGGCATTTTAATAATTGAAACTGGCTATGTGCAACAACACTCTAATGTTGGCCACTTCTAATTTTTCTAAGACTTTTATGGTTGAATGTGATGCATCTGGATATGGCATGGGTGTTATGCTCATGCAATAAGGAAGACCACTTGCATTTGAAAGTTTCCAACTGAAGGGCAAAAATTGGCTCAAGCCCATTTATGAGAAGGAAATTATGGCCATTCTACATGTAGTCAAATAATAAAGACCTTATTTGATGGGTCATCACTTTCAAGTAAAGACTAATCATGATAGTCTTAAATATTTTTTAGAACAACAGTTGTCATCAAAAGAACAATAGAAATGGGTAACTATGATGTTAGTCTATGATTTTGAAGTAGTCTAAAAGAAAGGCAAGGAAAATTTTGTGGTAGATACATTATCTTAGAGGAATGAATCAGTTACAACATTACTATGTGCCATAACCATTTGGTAGGCAAATTTACTAGAGTAAACAAGATCAGAATGGGAAAATGATTGTGCTACCCATGATTTTATTCAACATGTTTAGCAAGGTTTGGGTGAATTTGAAAAATTCATAGGAAGGGTAATATATTATGGTATAAAGATAGATTATACCTATGTAATAAATCTCTTATCAAACAAAAAATCCTTTAGGAACTTCATGCTACTCCACTTGGGGTTCATTTAGTATTTTTTTAAACCTATCATAGAATCAAGAAGGATTTTTTTAGGAAGGACTCAAGGGGATGTCAAAAAATATATGGTTAAATGTATGATCTATCAATAAAATAAAGGTGAAACCATCAAAACCCTAAGTCTTTTACATCTTATATCCATCCCTATCCAATGTTGGGAAGAGGTTTCTATGGATTTCATTACAAAGTTATCGAGATCTGATGGCCAAAATGTTATCATGGTTGTTGTGGATCATCTTAGTAAGTATGCTCATTTTTTTCTTTATCATAGCCCTTCGTTTCTACTACAGTAGCTTCTACTTTTCTCAATATAGTTCATAAACTGCATGGTACTCCTAAGATCATTATTAGTGATAGAGATTCCATTTTCACTAGTAATTTTTAGACTAAATTACTTGCAATATTGGGCACCTAGATGGATCATAGCTCATCCCATCATCCTCAATTAAATAGACAAATTGAGGTAGTCAACAAATGTCTAGAATGATATCTCCATTTTTTTGTTTTTTTATAAATAGGATAAATGGGTTCATTGGTTGCCACTTGTTGAATGGTGGTATAATAATTTTATTCATAGTTATTCCAAAATGTCTCCCTTTTTGGATTTGTATGGACACCACCCTCCATCCATCAATTCAACCTTGAAGGTACATCTTAAGGTTCATGAAATTGAGGAACATATTCACCATTTATAAGAGGTCCTTGCAAATTTTCATGAAAATTTAGCCATGGCCTAGAATCACATGAAGCAATAGATAAATCAACATAGGGGTGAGAGGTATTTTGATGTTGGTGATTGGGTCTTTTTTCATTGATAGCCATATAATAAGATGTCCTTAAAGCAACAAAAAAATGACAAATTTTTTTCCCTAAAGTAATATGGGCCTTATCAGATCTTGTATAAAATTGGTAGTGTGGCCTAAAAATTAGAGTTTCCTTCATCCACTTGCATACATCCAATATTTCATATACCATACCTAAATAAAGTCATTGGACATAGAGTTGATACTCAAAAAAGGTTACCAAAATTAGATGAAGAAGGGAGAGTTTTTATTGATCCTAAGGTGATCCTTCAAATGTGCACTAAGAAACTATGGTCTAGAGAGATTAAGGAGTACCTAATCAAATGGAAGAATCTCCCATGTGAAGATGCCACCCACTTGGGAGGATGAATTCTTTGTGCAACAACATCTAGAGTTGATTCAATGTTAAAGATAATGTTATTTTGAAGGGGAGGGGCATACTAAACCCTTAACCTTTGGCATGTGTAAGGATATGTGTGGTTGACATATGGATTACATACCTCATTTATATTCTTATTACATTTCTCTTTGTTTCTATTTAGGTTGGCCTATGGAATAACCATGGCTAAGTAGACTTTATATAGGAGGTAGTGGTTAGATTTTTAATCATCATATGAAGTATTCTACTCTTATTGCATTATTGTGGAGGTTTCTCCCTCTAAGTGGTTGTTATATATTATCTATTATTCTATTCTACTATCAATTATTACTATGTAATATCTCATCTTTTCTTATTTTGTGTGCTATATAATTATTCTATGTAGACATCTAAGTAATTTATTACACTAACCACAACTAATGTAATTATTTGACCCATTTAAAAGCACTATCCTGAGGGAATTCCTTATGTAGATTAGTATCAACAAAATGAATTATATGAATATCATCGGGTTAATGGACATAATTTGTGCCATTGTATGAAAATTAAACATCTTATTCAAAACATGTTGGGTTAATGGGGAGATAACATTGGATAATGGAGCTTCTACATCTAATCAGAACCTAATATTTATCAAAACCCTTTTCTAAAACATACCAATAACAAAAAATTTCAATAATAAAGGCTAGAATAACAAAAAAAAACATTATCAATAGTTGAGGTAACAATAATAATTTTAGCAATAATAACAACAATGTCAACCAAATGTATGGAACTAAGGCCAAAACAATGCCAACAACCAATAGACTTACCATGTAGTTATACATGACTACAACAAGGTTTTATGCCATATTGTGGGAGGTCACATTTCCACCATCTCCATCATTCTAAGACCAAGTCTCATCCAAATAGGACCATTTCTAACCAATTTCAAAAAACCAATATATGCCAGTGATCCTTCTTTGACTTCAGACTACATACAGTCACACCAACAAGTAGGGTTTACTACTTTTGGACCTTATAACAATAAATCACCATTGCCCCATGACCACATGCAAGTGCATTAGTAACTGAGAATTAACATATCCAACCCCCCTACACCATCATTTTCTAGCAATAATGTTCCTATATCTAATCTCAATTGTGCTCACAACTCGATGGTCAAATATTACCATCCTAGGCCCATAAATATCTACCACTATACCCATCTAGCCCACCATTCTAGCTAGGAACAAACCATATATAGGTGTGAAAGATAAGACATTTGATATTTAGGAATAATTTTAGAAGATGGTCACACAAATTTCCATCTTGGATTTATTACGTAGGTCCACCATCCATAAAAACATCTTAATTGAATTATTTGGGCTTATCAAAATCTCCCAATGACATATCCATAGATAAATTCTAAGATTTAGTTGGAAATATATCCCTAAGACATCATTTATCCTTCAACTAAAGTGATATATTATATTTTTTCCCTCTTCATAAAAACCCATTATACATCAAAGTTATCATTATATAGAAAAAATTAAAGCATGTCCTAAAAATCAATGGGTTGGGCCTAAATATTGTGTCTCTAAAGTTCATCAATCTTCTTATATACATAATAGCTAATCGCTCGCTTGAATAAATAAAAATCAAATCCTATGATAATGAGGAGTGAGAATTATTAATGGTTAAGATTGTGCTTGTTTCTAACATCAACAATGAGAAGTTTCAAGAATGTGGGACTTGCAACTTGAAACGACCTCCAAATTTTTAAGAAGCTGGTCTCTTCTTTATCTCAAGTGTTGGGAGGAAAGGGATAGGAATTTAAATAGAAACACAAATGCAAAGAAATAAAATCTAACTATGGTGATGCACCTGAATGTAATTCAACCCTTAATTTTAAGCATAGTAAAACCATATGTGAGATTCAATTACATTAAAGAGCAAACAATGCATGATCAAAGTAAAAGATAGAAATAATAAAAATAGAGGCTCAAAACTTAGACTACTTTTGCAATGATACAGAGAAATATCAACAAAGGCACAGAACTCAGTCTTCTTATTAACTCTCAAGTTACATAAAAGGCACAGTTACATAAACTTTCCAATTCAAGAAAATAGAACAAAGACAAATGATATTCCTGATCACAACTCTAAAAGTCTAAAACTCTTGACAATAGTCTCTCACAAAAAATTCTCTCCAATCTTCTAATGATGATTTTTGGTGATCTTTATACCCCTGTTTATAACATTGGATTCACTCCAGATTGTTTGCATATTCCCAATCTAATAGCCTAGCTAAACTCTAACTAAACTGGAAGTGTTTAACAAAAGATATTTCTTAGATTCTAAAACATTCTATCTTCCTACAGTTCATTGGATGAAATAGATACATAAGATGCTCCCTTCTATCAAACAGAAGAGGACACTTGGCCAATTTCTTGAAAACCTTCTTATTACTTAGGAGGCATCAAAGAATGACACTTGGCATGTTCTGCAGCCTTATCGAAGACACACAGTGCTTTTTGCTTTACCTAGATTCTTACTATATCTTCACTTAGAAGTGTTTGGTCCTTGACATCTGTCACCGTCTACTTCTTCAAAAATTAAACAACTTTTATAAAAAATGGGACCAACAACACTTCTCATCTGAGCAACTTTAAAAAGGGAATAGGGACATGTGGCACTTTCTACTTATTCTTGACAAAGGACACATGGTGATCTCTATTGCCTTTAGCTACCTTTTGAGAAACCTATGGAAGGTGACATGTGTCTATCTCTATGTTGCCCTATCTATACTATAGAAACAATCGGGCCTCATTTCATACTTAGATGGAAACACTTGGTAGCTTTTGCTTGCTTCAAAATAAAAACCTAGGACCCATCACAGTCTTTACTTGTCAATGAAACAAAATGAAGAAAATGCAAAGGTTGACATGTGGTGGCTTCCACTCTCTTTAGTTGGGGATACATGGAATCTTCTGTTGCTTTTAGAAAAGCACATTAAAACCTTCCATTGTTGCCACATGGCATTGAAACTTTTTACTCAAAAGAGATTTGAAATGTAGATGCTAACATAAAATGCAAATGTTGACACTTGTCACATTTTGTTGAGTTAATATGAGACGTGTGGCACGTACTAACCAATTTCTAGAAATTATGAAAGGTGCCTCAGCCGATGAAACTTGGCAGTTTCAGCTCAATTTTGACACTTAGACAAAATTGAGGCAAAAATAAATTTGAGCTTGCACTTTGATTGAAAAACTCCATCTTCTCAAACCAAAGTGTATAGGGACAAAATTTGGATCACGTGACTATGAATCAAAATGAAACTTAGAGTATTTTTTACTCTACAATTATTGGTGACCCCAAGGACTTTTGAGCTTACTAAAAAAGAAACTACAACTCCCGCTTGATCAAAATGACAAAAATCACAGCTTCAACAATGTTATTTGATAGGTAGACCACTCATCATTAGATAACCCCTACTTATTTTGCAATTCATTGAAGGCTAAATTGAGGTTGATAATATCTTTGTGTGAAAAATTATGCAAAATCTAAACCATAGCCTTCAATTTGAATTCAAGCTGGGAAACAAGAATCAAAATAGGTTCTACTTTAGGTACTAATGATTCATCCCTTAAATCCTAAAAAACTACCTAATCATTCTGCTTGGCCAATAGCAAAGGTTCAATTTCATCAACCATCAACATAGTGTTGTCATTAGGAAATGGAGAAGGAAGACCTATTTGCACTAAGTCTTCAGTGTGTTGTTTCATTTCACTTATTTCTTCTTTCATTACATCAAGAAGCTCTCTGTAACTGATGGCTAGGGAGTTGTAACTAAGAACCTCATTCACTCACTTAGCAATGACCATTCTATCATTAATTCCTACTACTGACAATGTTCCATCCATTGCATCATAAAGCTTTTGTAATAGCATTTCAAAATCTAAAACTCTCCTAGAAATAGTGGCTAGAGTGTCTTCAATTGAATTCTCCACCTTTTCACACAATTTCTATGCATTTAGCAAGAAGGTGAGAGAAGCCCTGAGCTGAATAATATCTAAAGAGATTCTTTTCCACATTGATTCATAAAGCTCCTTCACCAGATTTAACACTCCTGCATTCTTTGGCCTATTGGCCAGCTCTAGTGTCAATTATTCTACTCTTTGTTGCTCAGCTTGAAATTGGGCTTGTAAAGTCATGGTATTATTCTATTCATTTAGCAGCTTCTATTGTAATTGAGTAAATTGTAACAGGCTTTCCTCACATTTTTCTTGTAATGCTACCTTTTCTCACCTTAGGGTCATCACTGCATCCTTTACCTACATTAGCCCTACTTTCAGAGAATCATTTTGGGCCTAGATCACCTGGTGAGTCTGAAGATAAACAATATCTTGCAACTATTTATTTACTCTCTATTTCATTATCTTTTGTATTGATTTCTGTGGTTAAACTATTACATTTTGCCTTCTCTTTGGCTAGATCAACCTCTATCTTTTATAGCTTCCTTGATACTTTCAAGTAGTCTTCAACAACTATAGAAGTGGATTCAGTTAGCAGATCAATTTTGTCTTATAGTCTGAACAGGGACATGTCTATGGCCACTACATTCATTGTGTAGTCTTTTGGATACATCTACTCACTTAGCTTTATTATATTTGGTGACAAATGAGTCACCATCAATTACTATTGAATTGGGTTAAATTGTGACCTCAGGTGTGGTGTAGCCAAGGCCTTATTATCCTTGATCCTCTTTTTCTCTCCTTGGGCTTCCTCACCTTCCTAGTAGCATCTGCTTAAGTTTGGAAGGTAGAAGGGGAGGCAATGTGCCCACCCATAAAAGGTTGACCTTGTGGCAAACCATATGGAATAGCCAATTGTTAGCTATGGGCAATCTAAGGAGGTAGCTTCTTGGGAATAGAGGGAGAAAAGTGAGGTAATGATAAAGCTTGAGTAAGGATAGATGGGGCAAAGTGAGAAATGGGCATAGTGGAGGTGGCAGGGGATGTCATCTAGCCAGATGAAATAATCATGCCTATAAGAGAAGAAAGAGATTTAGAAGGAGGAGGAGGAATTATACTTACCTAAGGAGAAACTATAGTACTCTGTAATTGGCATTGTGAGGGTTCTGCCCTCTCCTCAGACTCAAGTTAAAACCTCAGCCTTTTCTATTTCCTTGGTGTTTCTTCTTCTGGCTATGCTTCTTTTTCTCCAACATCTACCATTGATGTCAGTGGTGCTTGTGGGGAACTAGGAACTTCAACAAATGATGTCAATGGGGAAGCTTTTGGTGGTGATAGCACCACACTCTTTTGTTTTTCCATGATGCTAAGAGATTGAGGCCAAACTATTATAGTGACTGTAGCTATAGTTTGCCCTAGGGCCTATGATTCTTGGATAGATCCTACTCTAGTTTTTGGCTCTACACCCTATGTCAAAAAATTACTTGTGTTAGGGATAGATACATGGGACAAATGGCACTCATCCCAGAGTTCCTCCCATCTCTCATTTGAGTCCATGTTCCCAAAAGAATGAGTTATATAACAAATTTCTTACCTATATTTCTAATAGGCTTCTATTTTCTCAGCATCCTAGTCTTTATTCTTTAGTTCCCTTCTTAATCCATAAGTCATTCTAATTTTAGGATCAAAATCCCTCTACTTATCATATAAATTTTCCCATGGTCTATTTTGTTGAAGGGGCAAATATATTAATTTAACATAAAATCTAGGAGTATCTTCCCTAGGATTTTTTCTATTTTCCCAAAAGGGATGGCCCTCATGTGCAATTATGGTAGCAACCCTATTAGTCCTTATCCATGAAGCTACAAAACCATTTGGGTCATATACCCATTTATCTTTGATTAGCAAGAAACCCAGGAAGGCTAACTTTCTAAGCAAAACAATCTCAGTGTCTCTGGCTTCTAGTACCATGTTGTTTGTCATCCATGGGAGGTCATACATTTTCCTCTTCCTCTTCTTAGAGCCATATTCATTATCTACTATAGACACCTACCTGGTGACCTCTAAGAATGCTAACCTAAGAGTCAAAATCTTAGGTAGCAACATTGGTTCCCCACAAAAACCAAGGAATCTAATAATTGTATGGTGGGATCCAAAAAAGAAATCACAAGGAATTAGGAAATTGGCCAAAAGGTTTGAAACACTTGGGAATATTCTATTTATAACTAGTTTTGGGCTTAGGTGACAAAAATTAGGGGTAACAAATAGCTCTTAGAATTCATATGGATCACTAGTTTTTGACAAAATATGTGTCCATATAGACACAAGAGTGGTCCTTTGTAGATCGAAACTTGGGTCATACATATCAAGATGCATATGTTGGGAAAAGATGTCAGAGTTTTGATACAACATAAGGTGAAACAAATAATAAGAGTACCTAAAAACCTCTTTTGATTTGAATTGGGCAAGTTGTTCCACCATTGAGTATGCAATCTACTCAAAAAAATCAAGTTGATACTCCTGAGTCTTGTCGACAATTTTCAACCTAAAGAGGATAGGCATTTGTTCTCCATAGACTACCATATCATCTTTCATTTTGAATATGAAATCCATCATAGATATTTCATCTTAGCTAGCTTGTGTGAATTGGGCTCTTGCTCTAGGCAGTGTCAGCACAGTAGTATGATCATCACCTAATTGCAATTCAGATCTTAAGAATCTCAACTGAGTATTGATATTTGCCCATATTCTCTAAATTTTAGAAATGGTTGGGAATGTAGATATCTTATCATGATGTAAGACTAACATTTATCTAATAGCCTTTAGTGTAATCTACACCATGAATGGACCCTATTATATGGTCTTTGAAGGTGCATGGAACAAGTTAGCGCATAGTTCAACCAAATCAGGGCATGGATGCAAACCTGGGATAATGAATTTCTCTAGTTGTGAAGTCCATATCCTCATTGCAAATGTCTCATATTGTCTCACCTTGGCCCTCTAAATACACCTTTGATGTGCCCCTTCTTTTAGAGTTTTGCTACTATTTCTTTGAAGAATTGGGTCCATGACTCCATCTGCATAATCTTTTATCTTTGTTGGGTCACTTGCTTGACCAACCTTAGGGACTCTGGTCTATGGGTAGGTCTCAATGGTTACACAGGGGCTAAAGCATATGACTTGCTTGTAATAAACTTATCAAGGGATTCATAAATCCCAGCTCCTTGTTGTGAAGACTGTGCTCTCTCCATATCTATATCTATTCTATGATAATCGGTATAAACTTTTTCAAAATAGAAAGCACTTTTGCTTAAGCAGGTTTACTAGGAACTAAAAATGCAAGTAGCAGGATATTTTCTCATAGATGCAAGAATGTTTGAAATACTATAAGCTTTAACTCTTGCTAGGAGGTATTTATTGAGCCATCAAGTCTCAAAATGGCATTAAACATAGATAATCATTAGCAAATCTTACTCAATCTTCATGAGATAGCGAGATAGACACATTATGCAAGTGGCAATGTAAGGTACCTTGGGGATTTTTAAATATTTGGGAGATATTCAATGTATTGAGAGTTTTGAAAATTTTGAAAAAGCTCTGAGTTACTGCTACATGTTCAAAGAACACTTATTTAAAAGAAAGTGAGAAAGCAAAATGGGAAAACAAAGAAACTAAGAAAGGGAAACTATCTAACTATAATGCATCAAGGACACAACCTAACTAAAATGTTTCAAATAGATTCCATTCACAGGAATCTCTTTAGGTTTGCCTTCCATTGTTTCTAGTTCAAATGAATTTGTTTGTTTACATGCATGAATTTTATAAGGGCCAGTCCATAATGCTTCAAATTTAGTGTGTTAACCTGGCTTGGCAGCTCTTGCATCCCATTTCAAAATAATTGAGCCTATTTTGAAATGGGGATTCAAAGTCCTTTTATCAAAACAATATTTAATTATTTTTTGATGCTTTACCAATGAATCATGGTTTGCATCCCTCTTTTCCTTAACTTCCAAAAGTTTCTCAATTCTAACTTGCATGGGGCCATTTTCTTCAATTTCAATCTATTTGATTAGCTAGAGAGCAGGAATCTCCAAGCTTAGTGGTATTACAACAGATTTTCCATATACCAATTCATATGGGAACATTTTTATCACCTGTTTAGGCATGATTCTATTAGCCCATAGTGCTAATTAAGCACTTTATGCCATTCTTTGTGATGATCAGCCCCTATTCTTTTAATGAGTCTAATCAGGTTCTTATTAGTTGATTCTACCAAACCATTACCCTGAGGGTAATAATTTAAGGAAGTTTTCAGATATATTCCATGATTTAATGCAAATTTGGATACTTTAGACCCTAAAAATGCTTTAGCATTATCTAAAATTATGGTGTGAAGAGCCCAAAGTGAGTAGTGATACTCCCTAGAAAATCTAGGATCACATTTTTTGTTGCTTCTTTAAGCGGCACTGCCTCAGTCCATCTAGTGAAATAATATGTGGTAGTTAAGATCCATTTGTGACCCATACTAGACACTAGATTTATCATTCCAATGAATTCAAGACCCCATTGAGCAAAAGGTTCATCCACAATTATAGAACTAAGGGGCATTGTTGCATTCCTTCTCATCCCCACATAATATTGACAAGATGGACATTTTTTAACTAACTGATAAAAATTTGCAAACAAAGTAGGCCATAAATAATCTACCTCACTTATCTTTATAGCTATGGTCTTTGCATAAAAATGTCCACCTGATACTCCATAATTCATTTCATATAGTATTTTCTTAGCCTTAGCCTTTTCTACACATCTTAACAATTTACCATCAGAATTTCTTCTGAAAAGAACCTATTCAATTAAAATAAAATGAACTCCTTGTATCCTATAGTATCTTCTCTTATTTTGAGGGATTTCTCTTGGGTAAATCCCATATTTCATAAAATGAATCCTACTTGTGACCTAGGATTCTTGATCTACCTTTTGTATCCTTAATACAATTTCCTTTTCTTCTTTTAAATTTGTCTCTTCAGGTATCATCTTTTCAAGCTCCTTAGTCATATTCAAGGATCTTGGTTATCCAGTTAGCTCTTTTTTTAGTAATTTTTCCCTCCATGATGTATTCTCTAACACTTGGGTGAGCTACAAGTATCAAAATTTTACTTCCTGATACCATATGTATGAATTTCTTAAGGGCTTTTACCATAGCATATCCTTGTTTCTCTACAAAGTTGTATTTGGTTTCATACTCCCTAAGAGTTCTTGAGAAAAAGGCTATTGGGTGCTCTCCCTCCTGTCTATCATCCTTTTGTGTTAAGACAGTAGCAATACTTAACTCTCCTCCATAGACATACATTACAAAAGGCTTAGAAAAATATGGTTTCTAAGTATTGGGGCTATTGAGATAGCCTTCTTGACCTCTTCAAAAGCTTGCCTTCCTTCTGTAGTCCACTTGAAAATTAGGTATTTCTTTAACAAGAGTGTCACTAGTCTCACTAAGCCCACAAAATTGGATATGAACCTACTGACAAAATTAATCTTCCCTGAAAAAGACTGAACTATTTTTTTATTTACTGGAAGAGGTAGGTTCATTATAGCTACAACTCTTTCAAGATCTATGGAAACTCCTTTAGATACTATATGCCTCAATAATTTGCCTTGAGGGACAACAAAGATACATTTCTTAGGGTTCAAGGATATTCCAAATTCTTGACATTTCTTTAAAATAGCTTCTAAATGATCAAAATGATCAACAACATTTTTTGAAAAAATAGTAAGATCATCAAGATAAATCAAGATGATTTTATTTATCAGCTCCCCAAATGCAACATCCATAGCTCTTTGAAAAGTGACTCCAGCATTTGATAGGCCAAATGGCATCTTAGCATATGCAAATGTTCCACATTTGGTAGTAAAAGTAGTCTTGTATTGGTCTTCATCAACCAACCAAATGTGATTGTATCCAGATAAACCATCTAGCAAAGAAAATCTCTCTGATCTAACCACAATTTGTAGAATTTATTCCATGGAGGGCAAGGGATAGTGATATTTTAGAGATGCTCTATTTAGATCTCTGTAATCTACACAAAGTCTAATATCTCCATTATTTTTCCTAATTAGTACTAGATTTGATACCCAGGTTGAGTGTTTGATTGGAAAAATTATTTTAAAATCTAAAAGTTTCTACAACTCATCCACCATTAGAGGCTCAATCCTTAGATTTATTTGCCTCTATTTCTATCTGATGGGCTTAGATCCTTTATTCAATTCTATTGTGTGTTGAATAATGTCTCTATTATATCCATAAAGGTCTTCATAGCTCCAGGCTATGACTATGTCATATTTTTTACACAATTCAATTAGTCTCTCTTTCCTCTTATGTTGCAAAATTTACAACTTTTAAATTTCTTCCCTTCACTCGCCTCTATTTTAAACTAGTCTGCTTTGTTTGCTTGGAATCTTTTCTTCTCTATACTTACATCTTCTAGATCAAATAGATTCTCTAAAGTGATCAAGCCTTTGGGAAGCTTATTAGTCTTTAATTGTATGACTTGATCTCCATATGCTTCTTCAATTTTGGTTTGTAATTGATCAGCAAACTCATCCGATTGTTATAAGAATGAGAGTACCTAAGAATCAATTTCAAATACTTTCCAATTCTCATCATTGTCTAGAATAGTTGGCCTCATTATAACTTTTACTAACTCATTATTAATTAATAGGCCAGCTGCTGGATCAAACTGTGAGCCAATTTAGGCCATCCTATCAGCTTCAAAATTTTGAATACTAGGGACTAATTCAATATTGAAGGCTTCAAAATATTCTATTAAGTCCCAAACCTTATGTCTGTAGGATCTCATCCTTACATTTTTGGCTATTGCCTTTTCTCTAATTTGCTTTACTACTAATTTTGAATCTCCTTTTACTATTAAATTCTTTATTCCCTTTTTCTTGGCTAATAGGAGCCCATGTACTAAAGATTCATACTCAACATCATTATTAGCAAAAGAAAATTGGAAACAGATAGCCCTAAATTTTTTTTCACCATTTAGAGTAGTAAGACAAATTCCTGCTCCAGCACCATTTTTACTTCTAGCCTCATCAAAATTTAAAGTCTAGATTTCTGAATCTTATTTAGATTCTAGAGTAGTTGATGTATCTTCCTTTAAAACATTTGGGATTTCATGGTCCTCATCAAAAATGACATAAGTGCCCAGATCGGTAGAGTCATAATTCCCATATGGGTCACTATGCATCATAGCTAACAACTGGTTATTTTCTTCTTCTTGATCATGCTCAGTCCAGTCGCCTAACTCTTCAACAAAAACCCTTTATTCCTTATTTAACATAGCATGATTTGCCTCTAATTTTGATTTTGGTTCATTGGTGATATGATACTTTGATAATGGTTCAGACAGAATTTTCATCTTTGAACCATATTTGGTTCTTAGAATGAGGTGAGACCAATCAAGAGACATATATCCTCCTATCTTGGTTGTAAATTCTCTTGATAAACATAACCAAAAATAAGAGGTATATCTATGACTATTATATCTTGATTAACAATTATATTGGGACAAGTATATAATTGTAATGGGAGTTGTATAATTCTCATTATTTGCACTGATTTGCCATCTAGCTACATAACTCCTTTAGTGAGTGGATCATACTTTATCTTTAAAGCATCTGTTATTGCCTTTGGCATTACTATAGTACTAGCCCCTGAATCTATTATTGCATTATGCAGCAGTTTCTTGCCAACTATAAAAGTCAAATAGAAAGGGTCTAGTTTTGATTTGCTTACCTCTGGTGGATTGTTCACTAAGGCTATTGTCTGTAGATGAACTGTGTCCTTGAGCTTTTCTTTTTTATCAAATATTTCTTTGATCTCAGTGTGTTTGGGCACTACTTGACCTTATAGAGCTTCTTGTAATAATGTCTTTTATTTAGGGATAGCTAATATGTCCCAGATTGATACTTGTGTTGGATTCCTCTTTAATTGATCTACCACATTCATCAATCCCAGAGTTTGGGTTCTTGCAAAGGATACCTTACTTTTTCTTGAACTTGTCCAAGAAATACTTGATTTGGCACTGATTGTGGAATTTCTTGTCTAACAGCTATATTTCTTTGACCTTGAAATGGAGGACTCTCCATAACTTTATTATTTGTAACCTCAGGTTGTTCCACCATTCTTCTCTTTGATCTAGTATAGTAGTCTGATTGCACCACTAGTTTCTTGGAAGTAGAAGCTTCATTCAAGAATACCGATTCTTCATCTTTAACCCATGAGAACAAAGCATGTTCTAAGGCTATTTTTTCTTCTTATTGCTTAGACATCCCTTGCATCTGAGCCATTAAGACTGAATTTTGCCTACCAGGAGATTGGTAGGCTTGATTATCACTAATACTTGTAAATTATCCATCCATTCTTCTTTACTTTGCTACTTTTTGTTGTAAATTACCCATGGGACAATTTCTAGGTGTATGAGCATTATTACAAGGGAAACACCAAGCATTGGTGTTATCAGCATAATTATTTTGCCCTTGAACAATCTCTAGGGGGAATAGTTTGTGAGGGTCTAGGGACTGCAACTAATTGGTTTATTGGCTGAGGGTTATTTTGCCTTTGAGGACCCTGGTATTGGTCTAACTATGATGAAAATCTATTTCCTTAGTAGCCTTGATATTGAGGCCTAGGGTAAGGATTTTGTTGTCTTTTAATATTAATTAGCTCATTAAAAAATGTCCTTAAGATATTCTTGATATCATCCATCTCAGATGACTAGGTAGGGACAAGTTATTTAGCAGGTGGTTGAGGATGTTTATACATAAACACAAGTGGGGCTATGGATTTAGGGGCTTCTTGAGGCAATGGTAAGGTAATATCTAGAAACATGGGCATGGGAGGCCTTGGGGGTAACTTTCCAGCATCTATTAGATTATTTTTAGCTCTGACTGCATAGCCATAAGCTTCTAGTAGAGTTTGACCTCCAAGTGACTGAATCATAATAGATATTTATGAATTCAAAGCTTTAAGATAAAATACTATTACCATACCTAGTAATGGTCTAGATGTAGTAGGAATCCTTTCCCAAGTCTTTTGAAATATGGAATTGAAGTCAATCATTGCTTCTTGTGGTGCTCTTTGAATAGTAATCAATTATTGTGATAGAGAATATTCATCACCCTTTTCTTCAAATCTTTCAAAGAAAAGATCTCCAGGCTGATCCCATGTAGATATTGTATTTAGAGACAAGGATCAATACCATTCTAGTGCCTTCCCTTTAAAATAAGTTGCTAATAATCTTATAGCCACATTCTGTTATGTGACCACGTGTATAACACAAACATTAGATACATCTTGCAGATGTTCTTCATGTGTTTTGAAATCTTACCCACTGAATTTTAGCAGAGCTTTCAAGGCATTTACTGGGATAGTGTCCCAAGTGGCTGGTGGTATTGGGAGAATCAAAGGACTACCAGTGTTCCAACTTGCATAATTCCTTGGGGGTATAGGGGCTCCCATATTTACTCTTGGTATTGGTATAAGCTAATTGAATCTTCTTCTTGGACTAGTTACCAAAGGTGGTAAAAGAATACCTAGATTTACAGCAGATTGAGATCTAGTTACTGGTCCATATCTCTAACTCCTTGTAGCTCTCTAGTTCATAGGGTCTTGAAAGAAACTTCAAGATGTTATCCCACTAGATGTTCCAAAAACTACTAATGGTTAAGATTGTGCTTGTTTCTAACATCAACGATGAGAAGTTTTAAGAATGTGGGACTTGCAACTTGAAACGACCTCCAGATTTTTAAGAAGCTAGTCTCTTCTTTATCTCAAGTGTTGGGAGGAAAGGGATAGGAATTTAAATAGAAACACAAATGCAAAGAAATAAAATCTAACTATGGTGATGCACCTGAATGTAATTCAACCCTTAATTCTAAGCACAATGAAACCATATGTGAGATTCAATTACATTAAAGAAAAAACAAGGCATGATCAAAGTAAAAGATAGAAATAATAGAAATAGAGGCTCACAACTTAGACTACTTTTGCAATGATACAGAGAAATATCAACAAAGGCACATAACTCAGTCTTTTTATTAACTCTCAAGTTACATAAAAGGCACAGAACATGCACAGTTACATAAACTTTCCAATTCAAGAAAATAAAACAAAGACAAATGATATTCCTGATCACAACTCTAAAAGTCTAAAACTCTTGACAATAGTCTCTCACAAAAAATTCTCTCCAATCTTCTGATGATGATTTTTTGTGATCTCTACACCCCTATTTATAGCATTGGATTCACTCTAGATTGTCTGCATTTTCCCAATCTAATGACCTAACTGAACTCTAACTAAACTAGAAGTGTCTAATAGAAGATATTTCTTAGATTTTAAAACATTCCATCTTCCTGTAGCTCATTGGCTGAAATAGATACACAAGATGCTTCCTTCTATCAAACGGAAGAGGGCACTCGGCCAATTTCTTGAAAACCTTCTTATTACTTAGGAGGCACCAAAGAATGACACTTGGCATGTTCCACAGCCTTACTGAAGACACATGGCACTTTCTACTTTACCTATACTCTTACTATATCTTTGCTTAGAAGTGTTTAGTCTTTGACATCTATCACCATTCACTTCTCCAAAAATTAAACAACTTCTATAAAAAATGGGACCCACAGCACTTCTCATCCAAACAACTTCAAAAAGGGAACAAAGACATGTGGCACTTTCCACTTATTCTTGAAAAAGGACACATGGTGATCTCTGCTCCCTTTAGATACCTTTTTAGAAACCTGTGGAAGGTGACACATGTCCATCTTCATGTTTCCCTGTCTATACTATAGAAACAATCAGGCCTCATTTCATACTTACACAAATGATGACACTTGGCGGCTTTAACTTGCTTTAGAATAAAAACCTAGGACCCACCATAGTCTTTACTTGTCAATGAAATAAAATGAAGATAATTCATAGGTTGACATGTGGTGGCTTCTGCTCTCTTCAGCTGGGGATATGTGGCATCTTTCATTGTTTTTAGAAAAGCACATTGAAACCTTTCGATGTTGCCACTTGGCACCTTTAGCTTGATCCTGATACTTAACTTGTTAAAACCTTCCACTCAAAAGAGATTTGAAACATGAATGCTGACATGAAATGTGGATGCTGACACTTATCACATTCTGCTAAGTTAATATGAGATGCATGGCACGTCTTGACCAACTTCTAGAAATTATGAAAGGTGCCTCGACCGATGACACTTGGCAGCTTCCACTCAATTTTGACACTTAGACAAAATTGAGGCAAAAATAAATTAGAGTCTGTGCTCTAAGTCAAAAACTCCATCTTCTCAAACCAAAGTGTATAGGGACAAAATTTGGATCATGCTACTGTGAATCAAAATGAAATGTAGAGTATTTTTTACTCTACAAGAATCATAAGGCACCATCATCTTGTCAGTTATCATTAGCCCATCATCCCATGATACATTATGTCATGTGTTATACCTTGATTTTTCATAAAATTTGATTTTGGGTGGACCTTGGATATATGAAAATTTTGAAATCCCTTCAACATTGCACCAGTGTATCAAATTCTCTCATTTAGGTATGAAGGTCACTATTCATAGAGATTTGCAACCCTATGAACATTATAAACATTTATAAGTTGAGTACACAATCTATAACTACCATTTTAGTTTGAATCTAGTTCTAATAAAAATAAGGGGAAAGAAATACTTGTTTATTTGCTAGGGGCTAATTGTATTGACCTAGATAACCTTGATTCAACTTCCCATATGCTACCTCTTGAAATGTCCAATCACTTTACCATCACATACAATGACCTAGGAGAATATTTGACCCATGATACATTTCACATTGTAAAGCTTCTAAATAATCCCATGTCTTATAGAAGACCTAAATCCAATCCAACTTGCATGGAATGGTAGTGAAAGGGGAAAGGCAAACTACATAGTCCAACACCCATCATTTTCACAATGGCCACTAGCCAAAAACAAGACCCACTTGTAGATGATGAGTCATAGTTATACAATGAAAACTTTTCCAATTACTATAATAATTCCAAATACCCTATTCATAAAAATATCATGAAGAATCATGCTTATCAAGGAAGAAGCCTCAGATCAAATCAGTAGGGAATTCTTAAGCCAATATCCATGACTCAATATAAAAGAACCTATAGTCTCATATTTAAACTACCTAGGGGTGATCCTACATATCTTATTCATGTTAAAACACTAATGAATAGTGATTATGATGTTGATAGTGAAGCAGAGTCCAATCATGACCCTTATGAAGACCTGGACAATACCAATTTGTTTGACACTCATATCATTTGTGCCCATAGACTAGTTATCCATAATTGACTTCCTTTACATCACCCTCAACTGATAGCCTAGGACTAAAAAGAATCCACAATTCCAATAGATGAGTTTCACAATGATGGGGCCTTTTCAAATTTTAGGGCCTAAGAGACAATGTTTCATTGGGAGACCATAAACAAGGTTTCTTAATCAAACTAGATCCTGAAACTTATTTTTTAGAATGGGTGAACATCATTAGCCATAAACACTTAAATAAAACATTGAGTTCCCAAAGTGAAAACCTCTTTGAGGAACTTTTAGACCAGGGTAAAAGTAAATAGAAAGGCCAGTCTAGTGGTGAAAACTTATTTCATGTGCCATTAGATGGGGTTGTGTGTATATGCATTATATTTTCAAACTTTTATTGATTACTGACACTTTATATCTTATAAGAATGTCATGTCCCCTTTTTCATGGACATTGACAGAGTTGATGATTAGCCTATTATGTGACCTTCGTAGGCTAATGAGATGGATAGAGGGTCATGATGGAGATTGGCTTGGCTTCGATTTATAGAATTCCTATAGTTGGCTTTCATTCAAGCTATTTTAGACACATTGGGCCTAAGCTCCTATTATTTAGGGATATTTAACATGCAGTGGAGCACCTTTATTTTGGTATGGTCATGTGCGGAATCACTCCCTGGTTCACTAGCTTCGAACGGTTCGAGGATCCGACATGTATTGAGGGAGATATTAATATTTGATTGATTTAATCAAATATTAATTATTTAGCCTATTTTTAATAGAAACCCTAATTCTAATTTAAGAAAACCCTAATTAGGGCAAGCATATCTTTTGAGGGTATAAGGGTTTCTCATGGAGGCCATTAATGATGAGCCATTGATTATTGATTATTGATTTTGAAGAATTCTTCTGTGAAGACTGAGCCAAGGGTTCTAGGATTCCATTGCAGTGGAGAACATTCCCTCTTCATTGTGTGCAATTCAGAGGCTATGAGATATCAACTGATTTATTGCCAAATTGAGAGATAGCTTCATATAGAAGTTATCACAGAGGTACAGATTTGAGAGATAACTTCACACAGAAGTTATCATAGTATTACAGGTATTTATTTCTTTATGTTTTGATTCAAATAAGTTATACGGATAGAGATATTCTATATTAGAGTCATATATCTTCAGATCAGAGGTCCTACAAATAGGGTGTAATTTATTGGCAGTCATACGAAGCCGTACATATCCATACAGGTTTGCACAGAGACTGACATCGGCAGAGAGAGATCTACAGAGACTGACATCGGTAGGTTAAAAACACCCATTCGACTGACAACGGTAGTATAACTGATGTCGGTGTCTGTGTGTCGACACAGAAAGGCCGAGACCTTCCAGAATTTAGGTTTCATTACCAGATTTGCAAAGGACAAGGGTTTTAAGACTGTATTTTGATATTATTTTATATGAATGACTGAAGACATCTATTGTAACTATCTAGACAAATAATAAGATTAGTGATTTGGCAGTTAAGAGATTTATTGTGGCTTATTGTTTACTTGAATTTATTCTGCAAAATTGTATCTTTGTTCAGAGCTATTTGTGTTTAGATATTCCCTACTGAAAGGGGATATTACAGTGGTATCAGAGCTTTGACGGGAAAAAGGATCCCCTAAGTAAGGGACATCACAGTGGTATCAGAGATTTTGTAGAAAAAAAGGAGCCCCTAAGTAAGGGACATTACAGTGGTATCAGAGCTTTTGATGAGAAAAAAGAGCCCCTAAGTAAGGGACATTACATTGGTATCAGAGCCAATGTCTTGCCATCCTGTTGGGTAGTTTGGGTAGATTGAATCAGCAAAGTATCCATGATGTCTTCAAGTACTCAGAGACAGTGGGACTATGAGATGAAGAAGTTGAAACTAAGTTTGAAGAGGTTAAATGAATCTCTTTCATATCCTACATCCAAAGACAAATCCACACTGTATATGATAGTGAACGAGGAGTGGGAGTTAGTACCACCTCGAGTTCGGGAGTTATTGCCTTTTGATCACTTTGTTAAGATGAGGAGAGAGCACTATAGATCACTTAGATGGGGCAATAGCATGTCCCCTGATTATTATGAGATAGGAGATAGTGAAGATGAGGATGAGTCTGATGCTTGCACTCAAAATGTAGAGGTGTGCTCAGATGTTATTACACTAAGGGTTAATGATCTCTCTGCTATGGCAGAGATTGTAGAAGAGTCCCAAGATTTGATTATTGCAGATGACACCTAGGATAATGCAGTGGATAGTTTTGAGGACTTAGTTTCACTTGCAGTTTCTTTCAGTATGGAAGAGTTAGACAGTGATGCTACAGTTATTAATACTCTGTATGTTGATATGAGCTATGGAGTTGATTCACAGAGTATGGATGGTAGTATTATAGAGGTTAGTGATTCTGAGTCTACTCTTTTGGGCCATGCATCAAAGGGGGATTGTAGGAGACAATCTAGCCAGTGCCACCATGTGTCTAGTCAGCTGAGAGTTAGTGAGCGAGACATTGCTACCGCTTGCAAGCATTTCGATGCTGCTCATCAGTTGTTAGCAATTTATGGATGGGGTTCTCCTACTAGCATTGAGTAGGGAGGCAGTTATTTGTCCTTGACAAAGATTCACTCTTTATGGGAGGCTATCCAGATTCTAAGACAGGACTATATACAGTTGGTCCCTAATAGAGATTATCTTATAGAGTGGGGTAGCACAACGTATGATGCATTATTGGCCAAGGAAGATAAGGTGAGTGAGCTTACTCAGTAGCTTGAGGTGACTTCTAAGATTCTTGAGAGTACGCAGTTAGCTTATGAGGAGTCACAATTTCATTTGGCTGAGATGACCATGGAGTTAGAGCATTTGCAGTCTTCACCAGCCCCGGACTTAGAGGTTAGTACATTGATTGTTTTTGGTGAGTACATTCCTATAGTTATAGCTGAGGAACATGTTATTGAGGCTGACACACCAGTTTAGGATTTGGGAGTACCTAGTTTTGATGAGTTTGAGATACTAGTGGAGTCGAGTCTCTAGATTGATTTTTCTCACACAGATGACAGTGTGGTACAGTTGGTTGTGCCACCTTTACAGAGGGATCAGTTATGGGATGGATTGGCACCATCTTTTGTAGATGGAATTGGCAGTTGGATTTGTCCATTCTATTTGGGTTATCATACTTTGAGAGTTTGTTTCTCATGCATGCTTGACTATGGCAGTTGTGCTCTTAGAGTTTGGTTGAGTTACATTCGCCAATTTGATTATGGGTTCCTCTTTGTTCTACTTCTAATGATGTTGCAGGTACTTACATTGATTTATAGCTATGTAGAGCATAACTACATTTGGGATCCAAGTGGATCAAGTGGTTCATTATTCTGAGATTGCTTGGGGACAAGTAATTTCTGGAGGGGCAGATTGTCATGTCCCCTTTTTCGTGGACATTGACAGATTTGATGAATAGCCTATTATGCGACCGTCGTAGGTTGATGAGATGGATAGAGGGTCATGATGGCGATTGGCTTGGCTTCAATTTATAGAATTCCTATAGTTGGCTTTCATTTAGGCTATTTCAGACACATTGGGCTTAAGCTCCTATTATTTAGGGATATTTGACATGCAGCAGAGCACCTTTATTTTGGTATGGTCATGTGTGGAATCACTCCCTGGTTCACCAGCTTCAAACGGTTCGAGGATTTGACATGTATTGAGGGAGATATTAATATTTGATTGATTTAATCAAATATTAATTGTTTAGCCTATTTTTAATTAGAAACCCTAATTCTAATTTAAGAAAACCCTAATTAGGGCAAGCATATCTTTTAAGGGTATAAGGGTTTCTCATGGAGGCCATTAATGATGAGCCATTGATTATTGATTATTGATTTTGAAGAATTCTTCTGTGAATACTGAGCTAAGGGTTCCAGGATTCCATTGTAGTGGACAACATTCCCTCTTCATTGTGTGTGATTCAGAGGCTATGAGATATCAGCTGATTTATTGCCAAATTGAGAGATAGCTTCATACAAAAGTTATCACAGAGGTACAAATTTGAGAGATAACTTCACACAGAAGTTATCACAGTATTACAGGTATTTATTTCTTTATGTTTTGATTCAAATAAGTTATACAGATAGAGATATTTTGTATTAGAGTCATATATCTTTAGATCAGAGGTCCTACAAATAGGGTATAATTTATTGGCAGCCATACGAAGCCGTACAGATCTGTACAGGTTCACACAGAGACCGACATCGACAGAGAGAGATCTACAGAGACCGACGTTAGCAGGTTAACAATGCCCAGTCGATCGATGATGGTAGTATAACTGATGTCAGCGTCTGTGTGTCGACACAGAAAGGCTGAGACCTTCTAGAATTCAAGTTTCATTACTAGATTTGTAAAGGACAAGGGTTTTAAGACTGTATTTTGATATTATTTTATATGAATGACTGAAGATATCTATTGTAACTATCTAGACAAATAATAAGATTAGTGATTTGGTAGTTAAGAGATTTACTGTGGCTTATTGTTTACTTGAATTTATTCTGCAAAATTGTATCTTTGTTCAGAGCTATTTGTGTTTAGATATTCCCTACTAAAAGGGGATATTACAGTGGTATCAGAGCTTTGACAGGAAAAAGGATCCCCTAAGTAAGGGACATCATAGTGGTATCATAGCTTTTGTAGAAAAAAAGGAGCCCCTAAGTAAGGGACATTACAGTGGTATCAAAGCTTTTGACGAGAAAAAAAGAGCCCCTAAGTAAGGGACATTACAAAGAACATGTCAAGTCTCAATCTCTCTAAGTGCACACCTTAAGGGGTGCATTGAGAAAGGGATAGGTAGACCATTAGTGCTTCATAAGATTTTTATCCCTTTTACCACTTTTTATCTACACACTCATCTCCTAAAATAATTTACCTTAAACCTATTCTTCTCAACCTTACCCATTCTAGTCACTTACCATATTTTATCCTCATTGCTCTTGCCTTGACCCCCTTCATTAGTTGACTATACTAGGTCAAATGGGTTGACCCTATATAGTTTTTAGCCTCTAATTATTATATAGGGTCGATTGGGTTGACCTTGTATTATTTAGGGGTATTTTTCATTAAGAGCTTTGTTATCCCTTTGGCTGACCTAGCTTGAGACCTAGTGATTTATCTCTTAAAAACGTACATGGTCAACTAGGTTGGTCATATATAACTTACATATTCATAAGGATTTATGGAAATATCCACCTATATATACAAGTTAATTTCCAACCATTTTTAATAAAATAAGTGTTAATAAACATCTTCTTATTGACTATTCTACTTGAAGAATAAAGCTTAGATTTCCATACTTTATTTGAAGATATGAATATTTTATTATGGAGAAGTATTTTGGATGCATAGATAGGTTGCATAGTTTAGATCTGATTTATATTTTTTAGCCTTACATACCACAACAGTCTCTAATAAAGCACTTTGTCCATGGGAGAGATTAAGTCTCTGTGAATTCATCTTTAGGGTAAGTATTCCTCACTTTATATATCCTTTGTAAGATTAGATAGATAATGTAGTTATGCTTCTCTCCCATGTATGGGGAGTCCATATACATTAACATGAGTATATATCTTCTATGCATGTTTAGTTTAGATTTTTTTCTAACCCCCACTATATGCCACAGTATTTGGTGAGAACTGGATTATATTTAATTTCTTGTTATTAGGATAGAGTGAACATTAAACCTATGGCTCTTTTAGGGTTATTGTGTGATTATATTAGATTGTAGGATTTGAAACCCTTCCTAACATGGTGTATTATGATAAGTGATCCCCTAATACGGTCTAGTGGGTCCCTATATTGGTCATACTCCCACTTAAAAAATTTAATCTCAATCAAAAGTGTAGGTATGATCTATCTTCTCTAGGCCAAGATTGATTTATAGACATGATGCATTTTTGATTGCATACATTCTAGTGACCCAACATGAACTAACCCTTATAGGATTTGTTCATCTTATTTAATTTATTTCATAATTATTTTTATCATATATTTTCCATACTGGATCAACTCTCTCAACCCAATATCTAACTTCTACACATATTTTTTTAGGTACATGATGTTAGATCGACCCAATCGACTGAGTACAAGTTTTTAGATCTCTAAATTATATTCTAGACTACTAGGTTGATTTAGTCAACCCCTATACTTTTTTAGACATCAAATTTAGACTACTAAGTTGACCCATTCAACCCTACACAATTCAGGGACTCAACAAAAAGTTATTGCATAGCTTGATCAATCCAATCGACCTAGTGAGTAGGTTTTGCAAGCATATATCAAGGTTTTTGAATAGCAATATTCATTCTCTACAGCTCTAATCCACCAAGTTTCCTTTCTATTTCTATCTCTCTATCTCTTTCTTTAATGTCTTTCTGTTCATAGTTTGTAGTCTTTAAAACTTCCCTTGCACAATCAACTAGATCGACCCTACTAACCCAATTTTGTGTTTTATGTGTTGCTTGGATAACTAAGTCAACTCTACCGACCCTATTAATTTTTAGATATTTTTTCCAGAGTATAGGTTCAACCCTATTCTATATTTTATGCATATATTATTGACCATATAAACATTATACCTTATTTCAAAGTTGGAATTAACCTTATATGCTAGTAATTGATTCACACTTTATTTTCTTATTGCTTGCATGCTTAGAATAGATCACATAGTTTAATTAGGTGGTTTTTTTTAAAATTATTAATTTTCACTATTTTATATTTTATGCACACATGACCAAATTATAAAATATAAACAAGCATTTTAACATTTGTCTATCCAAGGCCAACCTAATTGGATTTCATCACCAAGGGGTAAGTTGACTTAATACTCTAGTCAAGTATAAAGTGTGGTTAATGGTATATTATGGTTAATCTCCCAAAAAACTTATCATTATAATGTGTAAAGTGAGGGGGTAGGCCCCAATACAAATCCTATATTATTTCCACTATAGTCCCTTTTAGCCCAATCTACCTGAAACCATCCTTAGATTTCCATTTAAGTTCCTTTGCTTATAGCCAACTTCTTATCACATTTAAAATCATATCTTAATAATCTAATAATCATTCAAGTTGACCAATTAGTTAGATATTTACTTTCCAAGTTGATTGCTTTCTCTTTACTCAATTTTATTTTTTATTTCAAAAACTTTCATTAGCCATTATTGGTGCAAGGTTTTATGTTATGTGCTTTAATTAGATTGGATAGTGTTAATCTAATTGAATGCTTATTTCCTTTCAGTTATTTATTTTCAAATTAATTGCAAAATTTATTTTGTTTCATTTCACAAATCTATCATAAGGTCATTAATTTCTCTATTTGCTATACTAGGTCAACCCAATTGACCTGTATAGTTTATAATTCATGTTTCCTCTTTTTTCAATTTATGTTCATTGTACTAGTTCAACCCAATCGACCCTATATAGTTTGTAGACCTTGTTTTTGTGCTACGTCAACCCAGTCAACTCTATACTATTTCTATCATTCCCTATTTTCTTGCTTTCTCATCTCTCTTTCTTTCACTTCATCATGGACTTTCTATTTGATTACAACACTAAGTTATAGTTAGTAGACATGATGAATTTTAGCAACCCTCATAGGGTCTCCCATAGACAAAGTAAGGCTCCTCTCTTGGATTTTACTAATGTTCATATTTCCACTCACATAATGAACTATGGGACCCCTTTTAATACCTCTTCATAGCATAATCCTTTATTTTCATTAGAAGACCAGCCCAAATTAGAGTATACCTCCAAAATGCTCTTCTTTATCTCTAAATTTACTTGACATTGAGGAAAAGATCCTTCTACTATTACAATCTTATGACTAGTGGTCAAGTTAAAGATCCTTATTCACCTACCCTACATTCTCAACTAGATTTTGGGGTGCCACTTTATTTGACTCTCAGCTCTTCCTTTGATTATGACCCCTTCTCATACCATGACCTCTTCTTCTCTTACTTCCACCTCCATGCCTAGTGTATCCACTAACATGATAAGTTCTACATCTAGTGGGACTCTCATAAGATCCACTATCTTTAATCCTTCCACTAGTGCATCATTTTATACCCAAGGTAATAATGATACTAGTGTTTCTTATTTTCAACCATTCACTAGTCCATCTTTCATTACAAAAGTAAATTTTGACACTAGTGCCTCACATTCTCATAGTTCTTCTCAAGCTCTTATCAACACAAATAGTGGTACCCAAGACACTAATACCACTTCTAATTCTTATAATAATTCTAATCAAATACATCAACTATTATTTCAAACACTCAATAAAATGAATACCTTTCAAGATCATAACACAAATCAAATGATGAGAATTCAAAACCACCTTATTCATCTTCAATGTCATCCTCAACTAGTAGCTTGGGGTATACATAAATAGAATGTTCCCCCTCCTCTTTAATATTCTTAAGGAAATATCATTTCTTAACCTCATTTGGTCAATAAAACCATTAATTATATCCAAAATGAACCTCTCACTACTCAAATTGCTAACATTGATATTGGAGGTATCACTTATAATGGATTGGTTGATCCTACCTTTCATCTTAAAATATTTGGAAATATTTATAGAGATTGGGTCAAATTGAACACCTTTGTTGCTACCAAAATCTTAGCCAAAAATTTCACATGTGATGCCTTGGATTGGTACAACCAACTTAAAACTCATTACATTACTAGTTTGGAGGATTTAGTGAATGCTTTAGTTCAAGAATTCCAAACTAGTGATCTTCCCAAAACAACTTTGGCCCACTTCATAAATTGAAAACAAATTGAAAATGAAACTACTCAAGCCTTTTGTAAAAGGTGAAAAACTTTATCAAATAAATGTGAACATAGCATGGCTGATGACAATCTTTTCCATCTCTTCACCAATTTTCTTTTTCCTAAACTTCACTTTTGAGTCTTCACTCTCTCTCCACATACATTGGAGGAGGCTATTAACCAATCTAAATTACAAGATTTATTATGTATCAATTTGAGCCACCCTAACCATTTTTGGGTCCTCATATTTTAATTAAAAAAATCATAATGTTACCAATGATGGTGTTACAGATTCTTATCATACCATCCACAATGTTCAATCTATCATTCCTACCCCTTCATTACAATATAATAATCCTCATTTATATTTTTCAAACAAAATTAATTTTCATAAACCTCTATCCTTAGATAAATTTATTAAGTGTCTACCTAGGCCTCTTCCACAAGATCTTGACCATACCCATCCTATGAAATCTTAGTATGATCCTAACAAGTTTTGTTGGTTTATGCTAGTAGGGGTCATTCTCATGAGACCTGTAGACAACTTCATAATTTAGATATGGAATTTATTATTGGTGTTAATTTTCATCATGATTCTATCATTCCAAAGTGTCAACAAGATTATGAAATTACTTTTAAATATTATAAATCACATGATAAATTCAATCCTTAAACCAAGCCAATGTTCATTCAACTATTTACAAAGACTCTCTTCCTAATCATCAACCTATCCAAGACAATCAAGATAAAGCCACCCCTTCCACTAATAATGTAAAAAAACTTGTCAAACCCAATTCTGAAGAGACCTTATTACTCATATGTGAAGGGTGGTTTCCTTTATTGATTCCCAACCTATCTACACTCCATATAGAACATATCATGTTATCAAGGATTCTTCTCCAACTCATTTAAATAAGCTAGGGCAAGATGACCTTATTAATTTTGACAATTCAATTTCTAATTTTCCCTTGGATAACATTTCCCATTCTATTTCAACCAATTTTCTATCATCTTATAACACCAATGATACTAAAATTTTTACCAACACTTCTACCAATTCTCAAAATCAACTTGAACCAACTACTTCATCATCACAACATGATTTACAACCTTGTTCCAAACCATCTTCTTCTTAACAACATAAATTCCAATGTACTTTATCTCCTCCTTCTGAGAAGCTCCTTAATCATTATGTACCTATTTCTAACAACATTCTTATGGGTTATAATGAGTGGGATCCCATAGTGGAACTCACTAATTTCCCATCCCATATTCTATTCCTTGAGCTTATGAGGACTTCTCCATGCTTGAGAAACCATCTTATGCAACTATTTTTTGATATGAATGTCCCTCATCCTCCCTAGTAGGATGAGAAGTAGCCTTATTTTTATCTAAGGATAGTATATTACAATAATGTGAAGAGATGTCTATCAATGTTGATGAAACTATGGACACTTATCTTTTCTTAAAGTTTCCTTTAACTTCTATGATTCTCGACAAAATTATACTTCATGTGGATGATCCTCCATTATTCATTAGTATTCAAATAATCTATATCTAAGTTAATAATGCATTGATTGATGAGGTTTTTAGAACTTGGGTTTCCTTTCTTGACTTGATTAAGACCCTTAGATATTCAGAATGCAATCTCATGTCTACACACATCAGCTACCAAGGATATGATAGAATTTAAATGCCTCCTTTAGGTTGTGTGTGGCTTCCCATTACTATCCCACATATCATCATTCATATAAAGGTGATGATATTTAACCTTCCCCTTTCTTATAACATCTTTAGTAGGCCGTGGACTCACCATATGAGATCTATTACTTCTTCTACCTACCAATGATTTAAATTCCTTAATAATGGATAAATCTATAGGATTTAAGGTGACACTAACCCTTGTAATTTATAAAAATTCCAAGATGGTGGTGTCTTCAATATTCCTACTCTTGAACCTTTTCCCAATGTTTTATTTCATGAGTCTCAAAATTTTAGTTTTCCCATTAATTCAACCCAAGGTTACAATGGACATCCTAATCTCATTGGGAACATTCCACCTAACCTCTTATATTTAAATGATGATGATCTCAATGAGAATAACCTCAAGAATAAAACTTTTTATCTCTCACCTCACCTCATCTCATAGCTTCCTACTTCCTTACAGCCTTGTTCTCACAAACCTCCTTGTGATGATATTCTTGTAGTCTTAACCAAGACTTGGAATTCTATTCACCACACTTCTTTAGATGACAAGGTTATCCCAAATTATGTCATTGATATTTATACCCTAGTTTATTATTATGGTTATTCCTTAGATGATCCATTTTTAGGTGGCCTTGTACAAGCCTATGATGTCAAGATTATCTATTATTATTCTTGTTTACTTGAGTCTATTCATATATCTTACCATCTTCCTTTATTTATAGTTACTAATTTTAGTATTTTTCCTCTTTATCATAGGTTAGATATGGTTCTAACACCTCTAGTTTCTAAGGATCCTCATAAGAGTATGTTTATGGATTGTGTTATGACTGGGCCTAACCATTTTGCTAGATTCCCTAATCACCATATTTGGTTTAATCTTAAGATTAGTGTGACCTTGATTAGACCTTATATAGATCCTAACCCTCAGATATTAGGTCCTTTATCTAAGCCTATTATTTATCTTTATATATTTGAGACTGTGCCTACTCCTTCTCTTACTAAGCCTACCCCTGTTTCTCATCCCAATACTCCTTCTATTGAGCCTAGTTCCATTCCTCCTCCATCACCACCTTCTATTGGTGATGGTTTACTTCCTTTACCTAATATAGCTCTACTTCCCACAAAATAGGCTGATGAGTCTTCTCTAACTTCTTCCAATCCTATTATACCTTCTTCTATGAGTGCTTCTCCTAAGACCACTCATAATTGTATTTATTGCTTCCATTGGATATATAATCATTCTTCTACCCCTTATCACAAGTTATGAGAATATATTGATACTTTGCATCATTCCTCTCTTTCCTTAAAAAAATCCATACCTCCCTCAGAGGTACTTCCTAAATACATGCCTAAGTATGGTGATGTGTATTGTCTATGGTACCAATATGGCACCCATCACACCGATCATTGTCGCATCTTTCAACAATACCTTAGGGATCACCTTGTAGTTATTATTGGACCTTCTTCCATTCATCCCATAAGAAAGCTTATCTTTATTATCCCATAGTTCCACCTCTAGTGGTTCCATCCTCTCTTTTGGTCCCTTTGTCACCTTTTATGCCTCCACCAATGATTCCTTCACCTGTGGACCTTTCCTCACCATGGATCCTTCTCCATTCATGAATCCCTCAACTATGGATCTTTCTCCACCCATGATTCTTGAATATCTTATAGATCACATTCCCATACATTCTCCTAAGTATCCCTTACCTAATTTTCCTCCTTAACATGATCCCTCAAGCATTCCTACTTTTTTAGTTAAGGAGATTAGAAAAGAAGTATTTTCTCAATTTTCATTGAATATTGATGAGACATTAGCAGTAGTTCATATACAGATTCATAGAGATTTATCTGATGTTTTGGATAATATGTGTGGGTAGATTTATCAATATTATTAACACATACATGGTGACTTTACATTACATTTTTATTAGACATGTGCTATAATTTCATTCTTATCTATCTATTATATCATTTGACATTGTGTCAAATTCATATTTTCCTATATAGTAATTTTACCTTCTATACTATAGATTGCTTATATTGTCATTTATATTTTCATATTAATGTCTTTATTTATTATTAATTTCTCTTTCATCTTGATTTTTTCTCAAAACTCTCTTTTTGTGTCTTCATGATTATTTTCTTTCTTATCTCTATTTTCCATAGATAACTGCCATTATGACTTGATTATACAAACCATGTTCCCTTTGATTCTTGTCTCCTTTTACCATGTGATCAATTAATAAACAATGCATATTATTATAATCTCCTTTCACCGGTCTACTTTAGATATCCTTTTTCCCTTCTTCCTTTTTTTCAAACTAAGCATATACATGGTTAACACTTGAGATCACATGCTAGTTTATTGTTAATCTTAAGTGTCCTACTTAATCTTTGTCTTTGGTTACTTAGCTTCCTTTAGCCTTACCCTAAAGCTCACTCATGTGTATCACTACATCTATCATGATTATTCATTCTAAATATGTATATAAGAGGAATCTTAAAAATCCATAAAAAGTTAAAAGTCAAATCATTTTTTCAAAAGGCAATGATATAAAAGGAAAAAATATTCTTAAAAGTCAAATCACACTAAAAGATGTGATTAAAAGCACGTCTCTTTCTTATATTCAAATTTCAAACTCCACAGTTGGCCTTATGATAGAGCTAGGGTTTTTTAGGGTGTGGTAGGCTAATAGATTATAAGAGGAGAATAAAAAAATATTTTAGTGCTACCTAATTTCTCATGCAAGTACCCAATCTTCATAGTAGATCGACAACTCTATAATGGGTCAAAAGAATGAGGAAAACATCATGGGAAGATAGGTCCATTTCACCTTTTCTTATACCAATATACCTTCATTAGTTGACCTTAATAGCATGCTTATTTGACTACAAATATTTGTGTCTATAGAGAACATGTTTCATTTGTACATTGATGGTCACTAGTCACTTAGTGTCTTTTCATGTCCTTAATATGCCTTGTTTACAATCCTTTTTTCATTCCCTATATCCATCATATTTATTCTTGAGAAATATTGGTTTTTTGACTGATCACTCCCTTTGGGATTTCATTTGTGAGTTATATTATAAGACCATAAATAAGACCTAGCCATCCTCACAAATTACCATCTTTGAAATTCATATTACCCACATCCTTTGTTACCTGATTAACTTGATTTTTCCACCCCAATGATGTTCTCTTTGTGAGTTTCAGTGTAATACTATGGATAGGACCTAACATTCCTCACAAAATGTTTCAAAAATACAAGTCACAAATAAAATTATGTGTCTCAAATATGAGATAAGATGTGATTGATTATGAATTTACATGTTATTAACATGCTTCCCATATTGATTTAGTATGTTTTATGCTTGCTTCATTTCTCTTTTGTTTTTGTCTTCTTATTTTTTGAGTGCATGTAAGAATCCAAACATTTCTTGAGTTTTTCATACTTCCCAGCTTGAATTAGTGTGATAAATTTAAGACTATTATTTTACCAAATATTTTTATTTTACACTTCCCACCATGATTTAGAATAATTGATTGAATTAATTAATTTATTTTAATACTATTTCAATTTATTTCCTTCATTTCTTAATTATAAAAGTAGATAAAAGAAAGTAAGTATTCAGGTGTGTGGATGAATACCTAGTATATTGCACACATTAATCTAGATGAATGTGGGAACTCCAATTTAGATAGGTATGATAACATAAAACTCATAAAAATACTAGAAGAGAGTTTTGTTAGATGATAGGTTGAGTGTATTGCCTAGCGTATGCTAGATCCAAGAAGCACAAGGTTTTCTAGGAGGCCGTCAATCCACTTTTAAGATAATTAAGTCAAGAATGATATAATAAATTTAATTGAATTCAAATGATAAGAAAGTAGATATGCAAGAATATAAATAATGTACCTGATAAAAAACATGTTGCATAAGTGTACTAAGGTCAGGTCCAGAGAATCAGAGTAAAGTCTGGAGACAAGTCAGGAATAGAAATAGGGGTCTAATTGGCTAAAAGGGGGGGGGAATAACAATTTATTATTTTCATTAAATGTGACCTTGGATGGTCAAGGTGACCAATGATGGATGGACATTACCAATGATTTTAAGGTAATTGGTGATGGTTGTTTTGATCGGTGATAGTTACAACAGCCATCGATGGTTTCTTATGGGTGCCTATAGATGATTAAAATGATGGCGGAGATGAGGTAACTAAGGGGTAGGAGGGATATAAGCACTATGGCTAAGGAAGGATGTGTATATATATTAACCAAGACACAAAACTAAAATGATAGAAGAAAATGCTAAAACAAGTATATGATACATGTATGATGCTAAGTGGATGATAGTTGAAACCTGAAGAGAGTTGAACAACATAATAATACTCTTACCTTCAAAATTCACATGGATAAACCTTTGTGGTCTTGGATACCTACACAATGAGAACAAGAGAATATGGATAAAAATTGTTGGATCCCAAAACCCATCCAAGTGCCCTACATTTATATCAAAAAACTTGCTAAATGAGGGGAGAAACTTTGAGGGAAAGTTGCTAAGTTAGGAGGATAAAGATGCATATTTTCATTCATTTTTAAAATAAAGTTGCCATTTTTGAGGATGTTGTTCTCAAAAAAAACTAAAAATGATTTTAAATCTTAAGGCACATTTATGACCACAACCATCGATGGTTAGGGTCAAATGTCGATGGTTACCCTAACCGGTGATAGTCAAGGGCCACAATAAAATGAGTGAAAAAGGCTTGACTTAAGCTATATGTTTAGAGGGTGTTTTGACATAATGAATTCATAAATAGGTGTTAGTAGGTTATGTGGGGTCCATAGGTCAAGATGACATAAAAATAATCATGATATAGTTTTCAACTGTCTACCTTTTCCCCTTTTTTGTTATATAGCTTTAAGCAAATTATAGAACAAAAATAAGTAGTTGGTCAAGGTCTAATTCTAATTGACTTGAGTGCGAGAGGGAAGAGGTATTTCCCCTCAAACTAGGAGTTAATAAGGTATGGGAAAATTAGGTTGGGCTTTGACAAAAGGTAAAAGGTAGGTCATAAGGTTGTTGACCCTACCACGCACAAAGTGTGACTAAGTAAGAGAGCCAAGAGCACATAAAGACTAACATTGCCATGTTGGAATCAATAAGGTCATGTCCTAAAAGAAGTAAAAAGGTAGCCAGTCCCTAATGTTGGGCATAGATGATTGGGTCACACTCATCAATTATCCTAGAAAGGGTCAGTGTTTACTTAAGTATCTAGGGTAGGAAGTGCTCTAGAGAGGAACACACATGTTCAGGTCAGGCACGAGGGAGTGCATGTATTTAAAATTTCATCACGGAAAATTTAGTCAAGGTAGTCATTATGACTAAAGCAAAGGCATCACAAGGTGTGCAAAGAGGTTAGTACCAATGGCAAGATAGGTGAAGTTAAATTGGTTAGGTTATTAGTTGGGTAGGATATGGTTGAGATGACTCCTAATGCATGAGGCAAGAGGACACTACCTACATAGTCTGGTGGGGACTTCAGGCCTAATGTAGCTATTGGACTTAAAATGTTTCAATTTATTTCCTTCATTTTTTAATTTTAAAATTAGATAAAAGAAAGTGAGTATTAAGGTGTGTGGATGAATACCTGGTATAATGTATGTATTGGTCTAGATGAATGTGGGAACTCCTCTTTGGCTAGGGAGGATAACCTACAAATTAAAAGGAGACTAAAAGAGAGTGTTTTTAGATGGTAGGTTGAGTGGATTGCATATCATATGCTAGATCCAAGAAACACAAGGATTTATAAGAGGCTATTAATCCACTTTTAAGACAATTAAGTGAAAAAAGACATAATAAATATACTTTTATTAAAATGATAAGAAATTACATATGTAAGAAGATAAATAATGTACCTAATAAAAGACATGATGCATAAGTGTACTAAGGTCAAGTCTAGAGAATTAGAGTAGAGTCTAAAGACAAGTCAAGAATAGAAATAGGGATTTGATTTGTTAAAAGGTGGAGAAAATAACAATCTTTATTTTCTTTGATAGTGATCATTGGTGGTCAAGGTGATCGGTGATGGATGGACCTAGCTAATGATGGTTAGGTAACTAGTGATGATTTTTGTGATTGGTGATGGTTACAATAACTATCAATGGTTTCCTATGGGTTCTTGTGGAAAATTAAAATGATGGTATAAGGAAGGATGTACAAATATAATGATCAAGATAGAAGACTCAAATGATAGAAGAAAATACTAAAATAAGTAAATGATACCTATATGATGCCAAGTGGATGATAGATTGAACAACATGATAGTACTCTTACCTTCAAAAATCATGAGGATAGAGCTTCATAGTCTTGGATGCCTACATAAAGAGAAGAAGAGAATCTAGATGCAAATTTTTGGATCTTAAAACCCCTCCAAGGTCCCTACATTTATAGTAAAAAACTTACTAAGTGGGGAGAGAAGCTTTCAGGGAAATTTTCTAAGTTGGGAAGATAAAGATGCCTATTTTTGTTCATTTGTAAAAGCTAGTTTTAAATCAAGTTGCCATTATGGAGGGTTCTATTCTTGAATAAAGATGGAAATGATTTTAAAGATTAAGGAAAGTTTTATGACTATAACCGTTGATGGTTAGGGTCAACCATTGATAGTTACCCTAACCGATGGTGGTCTAGGGCCATGAACAAATGGGTGAAAAGGGCATGAATTAAGTGATATGTTTGGATGGTGTTTTGACATAATAAAGTCATAAAATGGTGCTAGTAGGTTAGGTGGGGTCCATAGGTCAATATGACATCAAGAACTATCATTGTGTAATTTTTAAGTCTCTATATTTTCTCCCTTTTTATTATGTAGCTTTAGGCAACCTATAGAACAAAATAGGTGGTTGGTCAAGGTCTAGGCTTAATTACCCCAAGTGTGGGAGGGAGAAGGTATTCCCCCTCAAACCAAGAGTCAATGAGGTATGGTTTAATTGGATTAGGGTTTTCCAAAAGGTAAAATGGAAGTTCCAAAGTTGTTGACCCTATCATGTGTAGAGTGTGACTAAGTGCGAGAGCTAAGAGTATGTAAAGACTAACATTACCATGTTAAGATCAATAAGGTTGTGTCTTAGGAGAAATGAGAAGGTAGCTAGTCCTTAGCATTAGGCATATCTAATTAGGTCACATTCATTAGGTGTCCTAGAAAGGTTTGGTGTTTACTTAGGTATTTAGGGTAAGAACTATTCCAAAGAAGAACACAAATGTTCAAGTCATGCACGAGGGAGTGCATGTATGTAAAAGTTCCATCATGGCCAATTTGGTCAAGGTGGTTATTATGACCAAAGCAAAGGCATCACAAGGTGTGTGAAGAGGTTGGTACCAATGGACAAATAGGTGAAATTAAATAGGTTAGGTTATTATCCAGGTATGTTGTGGTTGAGTTGACTCCTAATGCATGAGGTAAGAGGATGATACCTACATAGTCTATGGGATAATGATTCCAACATGGACTTCAGGCCCAATGTAGTTTAGTACTTATAATATTTCAATTTATTTCCTTAATTTCTTAATTTTAAAAGTATATAAAGGAAAGTGAGTATTAAGGTGTGTAGATGAATACCTGGTATAATGCACACGTTGATCCAGACAAATGTGGGAACTCATATTTGGCTAGGGAAGACAACCTAAAAATCAAAAGAAGATTAGAAAAGAGTGTTTTTAGATTATAGGTTGAGTGGATTGCATAGCATATGCTAGATCCAAGAAGCATAAGGATTTTTAGGAGGCTATCAGTCCACTTTTAAGACAATTAAGTCAAAAATGATTTAATAAATATACTTACATTCAAATGATAAGAATGTTAATATATAAGAAGATAAATAATTTACCTAATAAAATACATGATGCACAAGTGTACTAAGGTCAGGTCCAAAGATTCATATTAGAGTCTATAGATAAGTCAAAAAAAGAAATAAGGGTTTGATTGGTTGAAAGGGGGAGAAAATAACAATCTATTATTTTCTTTGACAATGATATTCAATGGTCAAGGTAACTGACGATGGATGGACCTGATCAGTGATAGTTAGGTAACTGGTGATGATTTTTATGATAGATGATGATTATAACAACCATCGATAGTTTCTTGTGGGTGCCTATGGAGGATTAAAAGGATGGTAGAGATGAGGTAACTAAGGGGTAGAAGGAGGGATATGGTAACTATGGATAAGGAAGGATGTGCAAATATATTGATAAAGATAGAAAACTCAAATGATAGCAGAAAATTATAAAATAAGTAAATGATACATGTATGATGCCAAGTGGATGATAGTTGAAACCTGAAGATAGTTAAACAATGTAATAGTACTGTTACCTTCAAAAGGCATGTGGATAGAGCTTTACAATCTTAGATGCCTACACAAAGAGAACAAGAGAATATAGATGAAAATTTTTGGATCCCAAAACCCCTCCAAGAGCCCTGAATTTATATCAAAAAAACTTGATAAGTGAGGAGAGAAGCTTTGAGGGAAAGTTCCAAAGTTGAGAGGATAAAGATGTCTATTTTCATTTGTTTTTAAAAGCTAGTTTTAAATTAAGTTGCCATTTTGGAGGGTGATGTTTTCAAACAAAGTTATAAATGATTTTAAATCTTAAGGAAAGTTTTATGACCACAAGCATCAATATTTAGGGTCAATCATCGATGGTTACCCTAACTGGTGATGGTCAAGGGCCACAAGCAAATGGGTGAAAAAGCCCTGACTTAAGTGATATGTTTGGATGGTGTTTTGACATAATGAAGTCATAAAAAGGTGCTAATAGGTTAGGTGGGGTCCATAGGTCAAGATGACATAAAAAACTATCATTTTGTAGTTTTTAAGTGTATATATTTTACCCCTTTTTGTTATGTAGCTTTATTCAAGTTGTAGAACAAAAATAAGTAGTTGGTCAAGGTCTAGGTCTAATTGCCTTAAGTGTGGGAGGGAAGAGGTGTTCCCCCTCAAACCAAGAGTCAATGAGGTATGGGTGAATTGGGTTTGGGTTTAAAAAAAATTAAAAGGGAGGTCACAAGGTTATTGACCCTAACATGTGTAGAATGAAACTAAGTGTGAGAGCCAAGAGCATGCAAAGACTAACATTGCCATTTTTGAATCAATAAGGTTGTGTTTGAGGACAAGTGAGAAGGTAACTAGTCCCTAGCATTGGGCATAGCTAATTGGGTCACACTCATTAGGTATCCTAGAAAGGTTTGGTGTTTACTTAGGTATCTAGGGTAGGAATTGCTCTTGAGAAGAACATAAATATTTAGGTCACGCATGAGAGAGTGCATGTATGTAAAAATTCCATCATGGAAAATTTGGTCAAACTAGTCATTATGACCAAACCAAAAGAATCACAAGGTGGTTGATGACATTGGTACCAATGGCAAGATAGGTGAAGGTAAATAGGTCAGGTTATTAGCTAGGTAGGTTGTGGCTGAGTTGACTCCTAATACACAAGGAAAGAGGATGTTACCTACATAATCTAGTAGAAAATGAATCCAACATGGACTTCAGGCCCAATGTAGTTCTTGGTCTTAAAATGTTTCAATTTATTTCCTTTATTTCTTAATTTTGAAAGTAGATAAAAGAAAATGAGTATTAAGGTGTGCAGATGAATACCTAGTATAATGCACATGTTGATATAGACAAATGTAGGAACTCCTTTTTGGCTAGGGAGGATAACCTACAAATCATAAGAAGACTAGAAGAGATTGTTTTTAGATGGTAGGTTAAGTGGATGACCTAGCATATGATAGATCTAAGAAGCACAAGGATTTCTTGGAGGTTGTCAATCCACTTTTAAGATAGTTAATTCAAAATTTATATAATAAGTATTCCTTCATTCAAATGATAATAAAGTAAATATGCAAGAAGATAAATAACATACGTAATAAAAGACATGATGCATAAGTGTACTAAGATCAGGTCCAGAGAATAAGAGTAGAGTCTAAAAACAAGTTAGGAATAAAAATAGGGGTTTAATTAGTTAAAAGTGGGAGAAAATAATAATCTATTATTTTCTCTAATAGTGACCATTGGTTGTCAAGGTGACCGGTGATGGATGGAACTAATCAATGATGGTTAGGTAACTAGTAATGGTTTCTCTAACTAGTGATGGCGGTAACAATCATTGATTGTTTATTATGGGTTCCTATGGAGGATTAAAAGGATGGTGGAGATGAGGTAGCTAATGGTTAGAAGGAGGGATATGGGCACTATGGATAAGGAAAGATGTGTAGATATACTGATCAAGATAGAAAACTCAAATGATAGAAGAAAATACTAAAATAAGTAAATGATACCTATATGATGCCAAGTGGACGATGGTTGAAACCTAAAGAGAGTTAAACAACATAATAGTAATCCTACCTTCAAAAGTCATGTGGATAGAGCTATATGGTCTTGGATGCCTACATAAAGAGAACAAGAGAATCTAGATGCAAATTTTTAGATCCTAAAACCCCTTAAAGAGCCTTACATTTATAACAAAAGACTTGCTAAGTGAGGAGAGAAGCTTTGCAGGAAAGTTGGTAAGTTGGGAGGATAAAGATGCTTATTTTCATTCATTTTTAAAAGCTAGTTTTAAATAATGTTCCCATTTTAGAGGGTGTTGTTCTTGAACAAAGATGGTAATGCTTTTAAAACTTAAATAATTTTTTATGACCACAACCATAGATGGTTAGGGTCAACCATTGATGGTTACCCTAACTGGTGAAGGTTGAGGGTCACAATAAAATGGGTGAAAAGGGCTCAACTTAAGTGATATTTTTGGAGGGTTATTTGACATAATGAAGTCATAAATAGGTGTTAGTAGGTTAGGTTGGGTCCATAGTTTAATATGACATTGAAACTTATCATTGTTTAGTTTTCAAGTGTCTACATTTTCCCCCTTTTTTATTATGTAGCTTTAAGAAAGTTGAAAAACAAAAATAGGTGGTTGGCCAAGGTCTAGGTCCAATTTCCTTGAGTGTGGGAGGGAGGAGGTGTTCCCCCTCAAACTAGGAGTTAATGAGGTATGGGTGAATTGGGTTAGGGTTTGATAAAAGGTAAAATGGAGGTCACAAGGTTGTTGACCCTACCACACATAGAGTATGGCTAAGTGTGATATCTAAGAGCACACAAAGACTAAAATTGCCATGTTGAGATCAATAAGGTCATGTCCTAAGAAATGTGAAAAGGTAACCAATCTATAGCATTGGGCATAGCTGATTAGGTCACACTTATTAGGTATATTAAAAAGGTCATTATATACTTAGGTATCTAGGGTAAGAAGTGCTCCCAAGAATAACACAAATGTTTAGGTCATGCATGAGGGAGTGTATGTATGCAAAATTTCCATCATGGAAAATTTGGTCAAGGCAATCATTATGACCAAAGAAAAGGTGTCACAAGGTGTGTGAATAGGTTGATACCAATGGTAAGATAGGTGAAGGTAAATGGGTCTAGTTATTAGTTGGTTAAGTTGTGGTCAATTTGAATCCTAATGAATGAGGCAAGAGGACATTGCCTAAGTAGTTGATGGATAATGAATCCAACATGGACTTCATGCCTAATGTATTTATTGGTGTTGGGGAAAAGGGAATATTGATGAGTTAAGAAATGGATTGCCCCATGTGGAGATAGGTAAAGAGTTTGGTTAAGGTGAGAAGGGAATAATTTTTTTTATAAATTTGAACCCTAACCATCAATAGTCAGGGTTAATTGGTGATGATTGAATGACTGTTGATAGTTAGGGTCAATCATCAATGGTTATCCAACCATTGATGGTTGGGTCAAAACCCTAAAGCTATGGAAAAAATGTCAATGAGGGCCCAAGTTATCCTAATTTTCAAATTGGAGATTTGTGTTTTGTGTTCTCTAAATGGTGGTATGAAGAGTGTCCTATAGTGGAGTGTACTAACAAGTTGGTAAAAGGAAATTAGTGGTGGAAAGAGATGGTGGGGTCAATATGGATGTCGGAGGTGATACAAGACAAGTTGTAGGATGTGGACTAAGGTGGCACCACTAGTCATGAAATAAGGTAGGTTGTGTCTTAAATTGGAAGTGAATTGTAATGTATGAATTAAATGGTAAAAGTATAACTATGTAGGCTAAATTAGGGAAATGTGGGTTTTGAGGTTTGGCATTAGGGTTTGGTTATTTTTAGTTTTGTTTACAAGATTAGATGTTTTGGGGGGTGTGTTATTTATAGAGAGGTAGGAAGGAATGTGTCAAGGTAGAGAGAGGAAGTTGTGGGTGGTACAGAGGGAGTTAGGGCTTTAGGAGAAGGTCAAGGGGTCAAACCATGCTACCCATAATCACCTAATAGTGATCATTAGTGGTTATCCCCAATCAGTGGTAATCAACTTGAGGGGAAAAATCCCCAAGGAGACCATTAGCTATTGGGGAGTATCATCAAATATCGATAGGTTAGGTCAAAAAGATGAGTTAGGAGGGAAAAGGGTGAGTTGGGTTATTAAATAATTAGATTTAGTTGAGGTGAGGAGGGTTGGGGTAGGAATGGGATAAGAGGTGAGTTGGGATGGAAAGTTAAGATGAGTTAGGGGGAGGGAAATAGGTAAAACTAGGGTAGGTTGGAAATAGGAAAAAAAATTGGGTTAGGTGTCTTTGTTAGTTGAGGTAGGAGAATAGTATGTGGGTTGATATAGGAGCTAAAGTTGATATATAGTAATTTTGAGGAAAATGTGGGTCCAGGTAGAAAAGTAAAAAGTGGGATCAACTAGAAAATAGGGGTATAGATGAAATCAGGTGGGAAAATAGTTATTGTGTGTATAGGTTATTAAAATAGGGTAGGTTCCTAATTTGATTCATGATATAAATGTTGTTATAGGCATGGGAGCAGATCTAGCTATGAGATTAGGTGCCCAAGATGGTTCCAAATGTGAGGGATGTGATGTTAGTAGAGGATTGATGTCACATGAAGGTGGTGGGTTTTGGAGGGATGTGGCATTATCAACACCTTCTTAGGGATGTCAAGATGATAGTCACTCTCATCAAGAGATGGGACCTAGTGACTAATAACTTCTAGCTACTAATGGGAGTGATGTCCATCATGTTAAAAGATGTACATCAGATTACATGCCTACCAATTTTTAGAGATGAAATTTATCACATAGAAGGGGATGAGATCAATGAGTGTTTAGAGATGCTATATGGGGATGGTATAGGTGTGGCATAATTCCATGCTAGAGGCTTTAGTATTATGCCACTATACTAGAGATCTCTAGGAGAGACATTTTCTAACCATGTTATAGTTAGTGGTTACTTATTATGTGTTAATAAATTTTATTGGAGGGAGATACCCTAGGGTGTTGTTGGGGGTTTTGGTGGAGTTATTTTTGGGTGGAGTTGTATTTAGATGGGCACATGTTCTGCTAGTGTAGATATACAAAGAGTTATGGGGGTTTAGGGCTCATAAGCAATACGGCATTAGCATGGGGTTTGTTTTAGACTACTAGGAATTTGAGCACATATGAGTATTGAGATCCCTAGGCCTTTTGATAGAGGGGTACCCATTGACAAATTATGTGGTTAGATTTTACTGATGAGGAGAGATGGGGCCATGATATGTGTGAGTGGTGGCTCTCAGGATATTGATTGGTTTAGAGGAGCTTTGGAGGGCTTAGTTCTTGGTGACATAGTGTGGAGGTTATATCAAACATGGCTAGTGTGGGTCAGATATAGGTTTCACACCTTATCTTTGTAGAGTTAGAGATGGGCCTACGGGAGGCATGATGGGGAGAGAGAGCACTTCCCATTTGAGCAGGTGCAATAGTGGTTTGGTTTGGTATAGGGTACCCCACTAGAGTTTATATGATATAGGAGGGAGGATGCCAAGTTCTTCTTTCCTGAGCCATAGCCATAAGAGGAGTAGCTTGATCATGAGGAGCTCGCCCTCAAATATGGGGATGATACTAGGTACATAGAAAATTACCTTGCTTTGTTTCAAGGGAGGTATATAGGCATGGATTTTGGTTTAGGAGAGGGGGAATAATAACTGATGGATATTAACCAAGGTCAAGTACAAGCATAGGGAGATCCATAGGAAATAATGGCATTGATAGTAGCATATGCCTAGATTACTATGTTATAGGGGTAGATTGTTTTTATTTAGGGATAGATTATCACTCTTTAGGCTAACTAGAAGATAGTATAGAGAGACTAGGTGTAGGCATAGGTCACCATTTTATAGGGTTTGGTAGCCACTTTATAGGGTCAAGTGGCTAGTTTATAGGGGTAAATTGTGTGAGTGATAGGAGAATGAAATTAGGTGAGGACCTCACTTGGCTTGGTGACTCAGGAAAGGGACTCTCTATGGTGGTCTAGTGGAGCAGCAGTGGCACCTCCAAGTTTTGTGACATAGGCCAGGTACCTAACAACCATACAAGACTTGTGTTACTAAGCGGGACTTGTGTTAGCATAGTGTCCTAATGAGTAGAGATGGGGAGAGTACCAAGTTAGCTTGTCTAGTAGAGTGACACTTATAACACTAGGTTAGTGGGCTATGGTTGCAAGTCAATTGATAGGGCCTCCACCTGGGATAGGTATAGGTATAGGTTCTAGTTCAGGTGCTCTAGGGTCATGATTAGAGATCTTATGTGATGTATTTTGATATTTTGACACTGGCCTACATGTTGAGATGTGTGATGTATATGTGAGTTATAGATATGTTCATTTGTTGATATACATACATACATATATACATATATATAGATGTGTTTTGACATGAGTTTATGTTGTTCATGCTTTATAAGATGAATATTTATGTAGGAGATCTATGATGTTCATGATTATTTTTCATAGTTTAGACATGTGATTTTGATTTTTAATATGATGATTATAGAATGATGTTGTGATTTGATTGTGATTCAATGTTTATTGATGTGGAAGTTTTGATTATGACACTCTTCATTCATGGTATTAGGTATGATGTCATTTACATATGATGATGATGTTTTGATGAGATAATCATGATGTAATTTTGTATGTTCATTTTGATGTTATGGTTTATGGACCATTGTTCTACTATGATTAACACATGATGTTAATTTTGCATATGTTTGGGCAAAATGTTAAATAAAATGTGATGTTTGTTTAATGATTTAAAATGTTAAATAAAATGTGATGTTTGGTTAATGACTTAAAATTTTATATAAAATGTGATGTTTGATTTATGATATGAGGGTATGGGTGTGGGATAGGTAAGGGTGACATTTATATCCACATGTTTGGATAAGAGAAGGAGCACTGTGCCTTTTGATAGTGAGAACCAAACAATAAGAATCCATATATGGATCAACTTAGTGGATAAAAATCCATCAAATGTTTCATAAGATATTTTTTTATTAAGAGAACTAGTATCTAACCACTTTATGCCGAGTAAGCTCATAATCCCTTAGATTCATTATTAGGTGATAGGTAGGGATTTAAATTAGTGGGTAGAGGAAAATGGAATTTATGGGTAGTGGAGTGATTAGCTTTTCCATAAGAAACCAAAGAACCCCAATAGATAAGTTCATGTCATTGGTAAGATATCTAATAATGTGTATATTGATCAATGCAGGAAGTCTACTTGTGCTATAAAATTTATTTATAGCTTAATTAGATAGTAGGTAGACTAATCAATGTAGGAAGTCTACAATTAGTAGATATTAGAGCCAATTACAGCCTATTAATTTTGGATTTTTTTTGTATTACTTTATAAGTTGTTGAAGTTGATCGATGTGGGAAGCTTTGAATGAATATTTGTTGTAGCCATCCTTTGAGGGAGTTGTCTAAGGTTTTATTTTTGGCGTAGCTATATTTTGAGGGAGCAATCTACATTAAGTAACTTCTAATTTAATGTGGTAGTTATCCTTTGAGGGAGTAGTCTACTATTTATTTTTAAAGTATGAATATATTTTAAACTAAAACTAGGCATGGATAAATTTATTAAGGTTCTAAAGGTCTAACCATGTAGAACCAAGATCTAGACACAAAAGGTTCATTAGAAGAAGGTGTTTTATGAAATAATTGACATTGGGATTATGTCTATTAAAAGATGAAAAGTATCCGAGAGAACCATGCTATGGGTAGAGCTAGAGTACTCATATTTAGGATTAGGATATTAATATGATGAATGAATCACATAGTTTTATAAAATCAATTGATATCAAAAGAGATAGAAAAGAAGGTTAATGGACCAAGGAATGAGCTTAAGTGAGACATGAATGTGTGATTGAACCTTGTTTTAATAATTAAAGAGATGTAAATATGATGCATTGATGGGTTCAAGCTCTATCCTACCCTCAAAAGAAGATAATAAATAAGCACCTAATTCATACTTGAGGGCTATAATGTAGGATCCTAACTAGTTAAAAGTAACTTACTTTTATTGGTCTTTTCCATGTTAGTGGCATGTTTGTTTTCCTTGAGGATAAGATCTTGGATGTTGAATTCTCATGTTTTTAGATGCATTTTGTATGCTCATTTGATACGTTGTTGATAAATGCAAAGTTGATTAGGGGAAGAAAGGAAATGTTCATCATGAATTTCTAAGCATGCTAAACATTATAGATGATAGTCACTTTCAAAAATAATCTCATGAAAGGATATGTAAAGAGATGGAGTTTGGACTTCAAGAGGTAAGACTGCCTTAGATCCAAAGACAAGAAAAAAGGTGTAGCACCCATAGTAGTTTAGATACTAGTGCAGTAAGCCCATAAAGCAAATGGTCTATGGAGGTACCAATCCTTACTCAAAGTATTGACTAGCATAGTGAGCATTTTGATGAGGGTTTTGTTAGAAGCCTCAGCCTAGCTATTGGCTTACAGATGATAAGGTAAGGAGAATATTAGGTTGATACCAAAAGTGTCACAAAGTTCTTAGACCTTTTTGTTCTTAAAGGATTTACCATTATCAGTAATGATTTTTTGAGGAATACTGAAGTGACAAATGATGTGGTGGTTGATAAAATCAATGACTTTTTTAGCTTTGATTGAGATTAGGGGGATGGATTCTACCCATTTGGTGAAATATTCTATATCAATGATGATATATTGATGTCACTATGAGGAATGTGGATTGATTTCTCTAATAAGATCAAGACTCCATTGTGAAAAAAGGTCAATAGTCAGTTGATACTTGAAGACCATGATGAGGTGCATGATGAAGGTTAGAATGTTGCTGACATTTGACACATTTCTTGACATAGTCACAATAATCCTGATTAAGTGTGGGTAAATAGTAAACTAGGTGAAGGATATGTTTAGCATCATCCAGACCACTAAAGTTCCCCCCATAGATGTCATCATGTGCTTCTTTGATGGTGTGAGAAGACTCATTACTATGAAGGCAATGAAGGAGGAGATTGTTAAATACTCTTTTATAAATAATGCCCCCTAATATTAAGTAATGAGAGGTGGTTTGAATGAAAGCTCTACAAGCATTTCTAAAAATATCTAAAGGGAGGATACCAATGTTAAGATACTCAAAGATTTGATCATACCAAGTGTCAGAAGATGATGTTTCTATTTGATAAATGGTAGGAAGATCAGGACTGAGGTAGGATGGTGTGATGAAATGATGGATGGTGAAAAATAGTTTAAAGTTAGTAGGTTAAGATGTAATTTGGGATGCAAGGAAAGCCATTGTGTCTACAAATTTATTTGTATAATGAGGGACTAGTTGGATGATATAATGGTCAAATGATGCTAATAGCTTATCGATAAGTTGTTTATATTTTAGAAGAACATTTTTTATGCATTGATAGGCTTATGTGACTTGGTTGATAATAAGTTGAGAGTATCCAAAGATGCTAATTGTTTTTATCCCTAAAGCTAAAGTGGTTTGGAGACCTATGACTAAGGCCTCATATTTAGCTATATTATTGGTGAATTCAAAATCAAGTTTGAAAGATAAGGGAAGACATTCTCATTAAAAGGAATAAGGATTATGCTGGCACCCCCACCATTTTAACATTTAGAGCCATCAAAATTCAAAGTCATTTAGTAGGTGGGTTATTTGAAACAAATGGTACTTATAGACTCATCTAAAAAGGTAAGAGGGGGAGTTTGATTATTAGGGAATAGAGCTTTAGCTTGTTAGTCTGTATTCACTTTCCCCTTAATGAAATTTTGTGGAAGAAACTCAAGATCAAACTTTGAGAATAACATGAGCCACTTAGCCATACATTGGTTGTGATATGGTCTGGAGTGCATAAACTTGAGGGGATCAATGTTAGTAATGACATAAGTTTTATGGTTAAGAAGATAGTGATGAAGTTTAGAGGTGACAAAAACTAAGGCAAGTCAATGTTTTTTTGGATGGGTATATCAGGTTTCATAGTCAATGAGAGTATGACTGAAGTAATAAATGACTTGCTCTTTTTTTTGTCATCATGATGAGTGAGCATGGCCCACAAGGAATGATCAGTGCTAGATGTGTATAGATAAAAAGGTTGATCCTATTTTGGAGGAATAAGGACTAGTAGAGAGAGAAGATATTCCTTGATTGCATTAAAGGCCTATTGACATTATTTGTTTCATTTAAAGGAAGTGTCTTTTTAAGGAGGTGGTGAAAAGGCTGGCAATGATTAGATAACTGGGAGATAAAGGGATGGATTGACTAAATTTTACCTTGTAGGCTAAAAAGTTGTTTTAGGTTAATAAGGGGAAGTATTTATAGAATGACTTGGACTTTTATGGGGTCTATTTCAATTCCATGAAGGGAAACAATAAAACCCATAATTTTTCCTAATAAGACCCCGAAGATACATTTCTTTGGGTTGAGCTTGACATGATAATGGTTGAGTCTTTCAAAGATGATAGAGAGAAAAATGAGGTGATCTTAGTGGTATTTGAATTTATAAAGTATATCATCAACATAATCCTCAACTATTTTTTGGATGATGTCATGAAAAATGTAAACCATGACCCATTGATAAGTGGCTCCTGCATTCTTTAGGCCAAAGGTATGACACAATAATAGAAAGCTCCCCATGAGGTGATAGAGGATGTTTTATGTTGATATTGAGGGGCGATCAAGATTCAGTTATATCCTAAAAATCCATCCATAAGGGATAGCATTTCATGGCCAAAAGTGAGATTGGCAAGTTAGTATATGTTCGGTAGGGGAAAGTCATATTTGGGGCATACAAGGTTAAGTTCATGAAAATCCACACAAATGTAGAGTACCCTAGTGGGTTTGGTAATAGGAATTATATTGGATACCCATTTTGGATAGTTAATGGGTTGAATGAAATTAATTGATATAAGGCATTAAAGTTCTTCTTTGATGAGAAGAGTTATGTGAGGAGGCATATGATGAAGCTGTTATCGAATAGGTTTAACTTCAGGATTGGTAATGATATTATGAAGAGTGATGGAGGGGTTGATGCTAGTCATATATTGATAAGACAAAGCAAATGTTATGCTATGATCATGGAGAAAAGATTAATAATCTCATTTTTCCTTAAGGGTTAAGGATTGACCAATCTTGACAATATGAGGGTTCTCCATAGTTTCCAAATTAACTTCTATGGTTGATTCATTTAACTTTGTTTGGTTTTCAGAAGGGAGGGATTTTTGAAGAGAAGAGTCCCCCACACCTAGATAGGTAAAAATAAAATTGTCATCCATATGCTAGATAGTGTTAATGGTGGGTGAGTCATGTGTAATCATTGTAGGGTCGATAACAATAATGGTTCTAGTTTGGTTTTCCCATCGATAATTTAGGAGACCCAATATGATGGTGTTGATAAAAAAAAGTTAGGTGGGATGATGTTGATGTCTTCAAATGGAGTTGGTGAGGGTAGAGGTTCTCTAGATTGGAAAAGTGAGGTTGATAAGGGTAGAAGTTCTTTAAATGAGAGAGGTGACGTTGGAGGTTCTCTGAATGGGAGAGGTGGGATTGATGTTGATGATGTGGGTTATTCTAGGGGAATATACCCTAAGCTAAATAACTCATGAGGGTTTTGGATTTTGATAATGAGAATTTCATGGGGTCATTGTTCATAGAGGATAAAACAAAACCCTTTACAAGTGCACCAATGAAGGTATGTTTGGGCAAAGGTTGGGTTGCTAAGATAAGAAAAGTTAGAGGTGAATGACTAGATACAAGACATGGTGGTAGGAGAAAGAAGTGGTTTATCAAGTCCCCCATAGACAAAATATGTTATATTATTGGGAAGGCCAAAGAGGACAAGGGTACCAATATTGGTATCATATGATGGATCATTTTGAAGGTTCCCAAATTCATATGGAAAAGGGAAAGCATACAAAGCTAAAAGTCATTATTCCCCAAGTGTAAGATGCTAAAACATGGATTACAAGGGGTGTTCAACTACAATTTGAGATGAAGGGATAGCTGAACTAGTCAATGCATCATCATTATTGAAGATATAAGTGTTGATAGGTTGGTTTGATGTGGTGGCTTGGCTAAAGGTTGGTTGTGAAGAATATGAAGGTGTAATAAGAACATCATTGGGCTGATATGTCATATTATAAGAAGCAAAGGGACTTGGATCATCTTTGATTGTACTGACCTATCCCTCATGTTTAAATTTGACACATTGGTGAAGAGTAGAAGGCACACATCTCATGGTGTGGATACAAGGGTTACCAAGTAGCACATTATATTAAAATTCACCCTCTATAATAGAAAATAGTTTAGGAATAGTTTGAGGCCCCAAATGGATGTGGAGAACAACTATTCCTAGAGTGGTGGCCAAGGTTTCATTGAATGAACAAATAACTACCAAGCTTTATGACATGATGTTTTTATGTAATTAGAGTTGATCATAGGCATGGGAGGAGACGATATTTATACTTGCTCCCCCATCAACCATAACTCTTTTAACATGTATATTATTGATGGATTTTATGATAAAAAGAGGGGGATCAAGCTCTTCACTATGACAGGGTAGAATTTCAAATTCTTGAAAGGTGACCATGGTGATATGTTGGATGGCTCCAATTAAAGGTGCAAGAGGTTGGGGATCATTTGGTTAAACCTCTATATAAGTTAGTGCTTTAATTAAAGCTTGACAATGTTGAGTCGATGTACTAACCAAGTCATAAAGACTCATTTTGACTAGTATTTGGTGAAGTTGTTTTAACACCAAGTGTTGGACAAATAGAGATGCATTGGAAGAAGGGGATCCCAAAATGGAGATTTTAGTCTTGAGTGGTTTTAAGGGTGAAGGTGAGGGTTTAGTTGTTTGAGTTTGATGGGTTAGTTAGGGAGTTAAATGGTAAGACCATGAAATGGTGGCCTTAGCTTTGCCCTTTTCATTTTGTTGGATGGCTTTACCCTTATCCTTTTATTGGACTGAAGACTGAGTCACCATATGAATAGTATGGATAATGGGACTAGTTTCTTGCTTCAGTTCCTCTATTTCACTCCTTGGTGGGTGTAGAGAAGTATATGATTTATAGGTAGATTAGATAGGTGGTAAAAGAGGCAAGGGGATTAAATAAGGTTCAGCTAATAGATCATCCTCCTCATTAATGCCATGAATGATAGTTTTGAGAGCTTTATAGTTCTCTATATCATGACCAAGGGTCTTATGGTAAAGATAAATAATATTATCATTGATCCAAGTTGGCTTTTGGTGAGTGGGTTTAAAAGGATGGATTTGTGGTATGATAATGGTAGAAGCTTGTAGGATACTTTGTAAAATAATAGTATAAGATTTTGATAAATATTTTGGAGGTGGTGGAGTCTAGATTTTGGGTGTAAGGATCTTATTGGGAAAATACTTTTGGATAGGAGGTGTAGTTTTTGGAGTGAATTTGGTTGGTGGTTTAGGAAGAATTGGCTTAGTTATAATTAGTTTAGGAATTGGGAGTGTAAATGATGAAGATTTAACAGATGGGAAAGTGGATGGAGAAAGGTTGGTAAGGAATGATGACTAACTAGGAGATGGGCTTGTTATAGGTAAAGGAGAGATGGTTTTTTGGAGGAAGAGTAGGTAATGGGAATGGTGGAGGGATGTGGTCCTAAAATAGAAGGTAGAGGTGAAGGAGTTGGTATGCTTCTTGGTTAAGGTTGGGGTCTAGGTAATATTTACTTCTTAATGAGCTTAATTGGATTAGGTTTAGGTTGGGTTTATGTGGTTAAATCCAATCACAAAGGAGGGTGAGCAAGATTAGGCATGGAAAGGATCCCCAAGTTCTTGATTGGCTTGATAAAAGAAGCATAGGGTGATTTGAAAATTTTAGGTGGGGGTAATTAAGATGGTTCCATAGTGACTTTAGGAGGGATAATTAGTGGAGTTGTAGTAATAGGTTTGAGAGTGCACTCTATTAAGGTAGAAGGTTTAGTTTTATTTTGATATGGGAGTCCAAACCATACCAAAAGGTGGATCTATCAAAGTTAGGTTGGGAGGTTAATTCCAAGCTTTTAACTAGTCAAAAAAAAGGTTGATAAATGGGTTTTATTCCTTGATCATTAATTTCAAAGCTTAAGCCCTTTGGGAAAGAAGGAGTAGTTTCAGTGTTTCTATCTTTGGTGGAAGGTAGGGGTATGGTCTCATGGGAAATAGTTTCCAAGGGAGGTAAAGAGAATTATATAATTGGTGCGGTAAGGGTAATGTTTTCAAGCGAAATGGTTGGTATAGCTTCTTCTTTGGTTTGGTTATCTAAATAAGTAAGTGGTTCTTCTATCTATTTTGGAGAAGTGAATAGAATGGTCGATGGAATGGTTATCTCCATGGGTATTTCCATCATAGGAAGTGTAGATGGAAATGTGGTTTTATCTAAGGAAGTGGAAGGGTTAGATACTTCCTTTGCTTGGGCATTTAGAGAAATAGGTGTTGGTAGGTTATTTTCCTCTATTTGGGTGATAAAGGTGATGACTTATTTAGAAGTGGGCACATTACTGATGACATTAATTATTGGATTTGGAGGATTTAGGTTGGATTTCATGGTGTTGGGTTGAAGGTGGATGCTTTTGGAATGGTTTTCAAAAAATATCAAGAGATTGGTTGGAAGGACCATTTGGGTTATCAAACACAAGCTCATCTTTATCAATTAGGTCTTAGATAATGATTTTAAAGGTATTGCATCTATCAGTATCTTTTCCAACAACCTGATGATAATCACAATGATCATTTTCATTGTACCACCTAGGAAGGGGGTGAGAAGTATCAAATTGTTGATGGGTTTGATAGAAGGAAGTTGGATTAGATTGGATTTAAGTAGTTTTTCCAACATTGGTTCATAGGATTCCCTAGTTGGGGCAAATGGTTTTGAAGGAGCTCAATTTTGGGTATAGTTTTGGTGATTGGAAGGATTGTTGGTTTGAGGTGTTTGGTTGATGGTTAGATGAGGTGCAGTTTTGAGAACAACTAAGTGTGCTGATGATTTTTATTTAGAAGAAATTTGGTTTGTGTTTTTGGTGGAGGATGACTTAGTGGATTTTAGACTATAATTCTTATTTCAAAGCTTCAACTTCCCTTCATTGATAGATCAATTTTCCAGTTTATGGGCCATGGTGAATGTTTCATCAAATTCCCCAAAGGTTTGGACTTGCAAAGTTGGAGTAATGTGTTTGGCACACCCTTGAGAGAATAATTTGATTAATTTAGGTTAGGGTAATGGGAAAGTAACCTAATTAATGAGGACCCTCCATCTAACAAAAAAATCAATAATGGATTCATCTTCAAACTGTTTGACGGAATATAGGTCAATAATGGAAACCTTTTTAGATATTTTTACTAAAAAGTGTTCTAAAAAGGTTTGTGCCAATTGAGAGAAAGAAAAGATAGAATGAGTGGGAAGGACACTATACTAGTTAAGGGAAGCTCCAGATAATGACATGGGAAAGGTATGGAGGAGGAGAGTGTCATCATAAGTGATTAAGTAGCAAGCATGATAGAAAGATCTTAAGTGCTACTAAGGATCCTCTTTACCTTGGAATTTAGAAAATTTGGGTAATTCCCATTGAGAAGGATAAGCATGAATGGGCATACATGGGTGGATAAGATCATTACAAAAAAAATTGTAAGATAAAATATTAGTTTAGGTGGAGATGGATGACTCCAAACTAGTCATTTTATCTATGAGCATTTTGATTAGATCAGGTTGGAGTTAAGAAGCTAGATAATTAAGAGGTACATTTTATTGGGATTGGCTTGTGGTAATGTATGAATAGGTAGTAGATGGTACTAAAGAAGCCACATAATGATAAGTGGTGCCAATCAGTTGAGATGGTGGCACATAAGAACTACATGGTATGAAAGGTTGGGTAGAGGTTGGTATGTACCCTTGTGGGTTAGAGACATACTACTAAGTTGTCATAGGTGCTTATTGAGGAAAGGATGTGGTTGGTATGGTTGAGGTAGGAGGAAGTTGGGAAGGTTGAGGTTGGGTAGTTACCCTATTGCTAAATAGGGGAAGGTTTTGAGGTATGAAGAGCACTAGGTTTTGAAGTGGAACTATGGTCAAGGGATTAGTTACAACCAAATGGAAGATAGAAGTTGAAGTGGAAGACAATGCCATAATAGATGAGGTATAGGTGACTAATGGTAAGGTTGAACCCACATGGGGTATGATAGGAGGTGTTTGGCTAAGAGGGGGAAGGTTGGTTTGAGTTTGGGTGGATGGGATGTTGGAAGAGGCCTGAGTCAATGGCTGGGTTGAAGTGGTAACTATCATGAGGTGGGATGGCATGTCAAGAGAATGATTAAAAGAAGGAACTGAAGCAAGGGGTATGGTAAGGCATAGTATTAAGGTAATGTTGTAAATCAACTAAATTATTTTCAAAAAGGTAATAAAGTCTAGATCTCCTTGGTGAGGTGAAGTGTGAGGAGATTTATCAACATTCAAGTTATAATCCATGGATGAAGAAGAAGGTGGTGGTTGGTTGTCTTGATTTCTCATTTTTTGTCTAGTTAAAACCATATGAGAAAATAGGGAATGTTATTATGATACTCACATCTCAAATAGAGATAAAACCTAAAATAATTAGAAAGAAATCAATACATACACTAAGAAGTGCCTTTTAAACTTAGGATTACTTTTAAATAACTTTTGGCTTATGCCTTAAAAAGTGTGATAAGGGAAGTTGGATCACAAAATGGGTACTAAATAGGTATTCCATGGATGGTTTTAGGTTGTTTAGGTGCTCAAAAGGAATATTTATATTGAAATTTAGTACATGGTTTGGTGTTGGGGCCTACTCCCTCACTTCACAATCCCACAATGATAAGAGTGTTGGGTGCTTGGCAAAGATATATTGAGTCCAGAGTTTATACTCAACTAGAGAGATGAGTTACTTCTCCCCTTGGTGGTGAAATAGAAGTGGGATAGCTGGGAAGGGGTAAAGTTTCCACTAGGTGATGAATAGCGGTTGGTCCTTGTCTCAAATATTGTTTTGATGTGTAAATTATTTTGTGGTTCAGTTTTGTGTGTGATAACAAGTGTGAATGCTAAGATAATATTACTATAGCTCCTAAGTTACTCGGTGAAATAAAATTAGCAAGTAATCAATGAATGCAAATGGTTGATTTTTAAGCCCAAAAATTAATTATTTCATTTAATGAGAAAATAATTAAGGAAAAAGGGGAACTAGGGTCCCACCAGGCATGCCAAAATGTTTCAATTTATTTCCTTCATTTCTTAATTCTAAAATTAGATAAAATAATGTGAGTATTAAGGTATGTGGATGAATACCTAGTATAATGCATGCATTGATCCAGATGAATGTGGGAACTCCTGTTTAGCTAGGGAGGATAACTTGCAAATCATAAGAAGACTAGAAGAGAGTTTTGTTAGATGGTAGGTTGAGTGGATTGCCTATCATATGTTAGATCCAAGAATCACATGGATTTTTAGGAGAATATCAATCCACTTTTAAGATAATTAACTCAAAAATGATATAATATATATACTTATATTCAAATGATAAGAAGGTATATATGCAAGAATATAAATAACATACTTGATAAAAGACACGATGCACAAGTGTACTAAGGTTAGGTCTAGAGAATTAGATAAAATTTTATAGACAAGTCAAGAAAAAAATAGTAGTTTGATTGGATAAGAGGGGGAGAAAATAATAATCTGTTATTTTATTTGATAGTGACCATATATGGTCAAGGTTACCAACAATAGATGGACCTAACTGATGATGGTTAGGTAACTAATGATGGTTGTTGTGATAGCTGATGGTTGTTGTAACCAATGATGGTTATAAAAACCATCAATGGTTTCCTATGGGTCCTTATAGAGGATTAAAAGGATGGTGGTAATGAGGTAACTAAGGGGTAGAAGGAGGGATATGGACACTATGGATAAGGAAGGATTTACATATATACTGATTAAGACATAAAACTCAAATGATAGAAAAAAATGCTAAAAGAAGTAAATGATAATTGTATAATGCCAAGTGGATGATAGTTAAAACCTGAAAAGAGTTGAACAACATAACAATACTCCTAACTTCAAAAGTCATGTAGATAGATCTTCATAGTTTTGGATGCCTGCACAAAGAGAATAAGAAATTTTGGATACAAATTTTTGGATCCCAAAACCCCTCTAAGAGACTTTCATTTATATCAAAAAACTTACTGAGGAGAGAATCTTTGAGGGAAACTTTCTAGGTTGGGAGGATAAAGATGCCTATTTTCATTCATTTTTAAAAGATAGTTTTAAATCAAGTTGCCGTTTTGGAGGGTGTTGTTATCAAACAAAGTTGGTAATTCTTTTAAATCTTAAGGCAAGTTTTATGACCACAACCATCAATTATTAGGGTCAACTATCGATGGTTACCCTAATCGGTGATGGTCTAGGGCCATGAGAAAATGGGTGAAAAGGGCCTAATATACGTGATATGTTTAGAGGGTGTTTTGACATAATAAAGTCATAAATAGGTGTTGTTAGGTTAGGTGGGTTCCATAGGTCAAGATGACATCAAAAACTATCATTGTGTAGTTTTCAAGTGTCTACAAATTCCATTTATGCCCTTTTACATACCTTCCATTTTATTTCATTTTTTTCATACTTCTTAACATTATTTGTATGATTTTACTTGTTTTAATTTGATGCAAAAATCTTTCACTTTTCTTTAAAAACAAATTATTTATTACCATTTTATTTTACCATCCCTTGGTTCTTTATACTTAGTCATTTTATTGTTATTATATATTTCCTAACATGAAATAGTGTGTAGTACATTTTTGATTGATTATATTTCACCATGTCTTTTTGTCTATTTAGTTTTAACCATGCATGTGTTTTACATAGTGCTATAAAAGAAACCACATCTCATATATTTCCTATAACATATGCAACAAAAACTAAATACATGTGCTATAAATAAATATATCCAAAGCATCCATAGCCACAACCATGATAGTGACAACATACACAATAAACATAAATATACAAAAATGTTTCATCATATATATACATCTCATGAGTTTTGATACAATAAAGACAAACATATATATAATGCTCTAGATCTATGGTTGGGTTCCATCCTATCTATCTCATGGCCTAGTTATGTTACCTATTGAGGCCTCAATATGACTCCTCTAAATAATACACTATAAAGAGGCCATTTGATATCTCAATCCCTCTATCTATCCTTATAGATGTGTTATCTATAGTTATGACTACACCAACTTAGTCTGGGTCATTGTATGTGCCTACATTAACTAGGTCTACATCATCGTATGTGCCTATTCCATCTACATCACTATAAACAAATGTACAACTATATCCTCTACTAGGTCCTACCATGTTTTTATCTTACCTTCACCCATCGATGTTGGTTCCTAAGTCCTCTCTCTGTGCTCATATCTACCTCACTACTTCCCTTGTTAATTTTAACCAGCTTGTCTGAGCTGTGGTAGATGGTATACTAGGTTTCTCTAATGTAGTAGGATCATATGATATAGAGTCTCATCTAGGATGTCATAGAGTTCTCCCCTCATAAACTAACACATCTCTCCTCCTCATCCTCAACTACACCTACAACATCACACCTAGATATATATTAGATCAATGTCATAGCTCACAATATTTATCTACCTCTAGTCTCTATTTCAAAAAAAAACTTAAGTAATAATTTAATCATCTTTATTACCTATCTGTGTCTTAGCCACTATGGTCTCACCATCTACACAACTTATTAGCATAGTCTCTCCATTTGTGTGGCCTCCTATCACCTCCTCAACTCAAATATCATTGTCATGGATCTCATTTGCCTTAACCTACACTTGAGTGGCTTCTCTATCATCCAACTCTCCTCTAACTCACTAGGTCATCAAGGATGGTAATAGTATCTACTCTCTCCTACTTTTCCCACCTCTATTGATGTTGTATCCTTGATGTTTTTAGCTCATCTTACTATAGAGTTGTTGGTGGTATCTCTAGTGCCGCTACATCCACATCCCTTTCCTCTTACTCTACTCTCTATCATGTTCACCCTGTCCATGGTCATTAATGATGTGGTATGAGCTTCAACCTCATCACTAGTGACCCTAGACCATTCCTCCCCTATGGATCTTTCATATGCTAAGCCCACTACTCAAGCATCAAGATCAATGTTATTGGATGAGTTAAGCCCATCTATCTTGGTATTCATACCACTAGATGTGGATCTCTCTACCAAGTATAATGTTCAATATCCTTTATGCTCACTATAGCTAGTGTAACTATTTACCAACTTTGCCATGTAGTTGTTATGTGCCCATATGGATACCATATTATGTCTATGTGTCTCACCATCTATAGTGTTGGCATGTGGGGAATGACCCATGTTACCTAGTTCTCTCTCCATATCCACACTCAAGGTTACCTATCATTGACCATATGGGGTAACCCAATCAATTTATACATGGGAAACCTTTCATAGATCCAAGTCATCAACAATATGATTGGTCCTATTGACTTTTTCCCTCTGACTAGCACCTCAAATAGATCATGTACAAGTTGGACCTACATGACAAAGCTGAGATCATATAATACACCCTCCTCTAAAATCATCCTACTTAAGGCTACCATTAATAATGGTACCTTACCATCTAACTTGGGACATAACACTCACTATGTCACAAGTCCTATCATAGCCTTTTAGATATCCAAAATATATGAGGCATATACAATAAACATACTAACTTTCTTACCTAATAATATTATATCTAAGCCTATAACCCACATGGCTAAGTCTCTCCTCTCCTCTAAGCTACTTGGTATACCTATAGTAACCAATGCTCCTACTACTAGTAGCCCTAAGATGGCATACACATCCTCTAGAGTGATATCTACCTCTACCACATCCCCATCCACCTCCCATCTAGAGGTATTAGTTAACAGTTGCCAACATCTAAGGAATATGACAAATAGATTCACCCTTATAATAATCTTATACATGTTAGCTATCCATCTTAGGCCTATAGCTACTAGCCTAGCTTTGTCTCCTATGGTTAAATTCTATAAAAGATGTGATAACCAAGCTATGTCTACTAATATCCAAAACTTGGGTCATTCCTGCAACCAAAAAATAAGAAAAGATGTATCAAATCCTCCATGTCATGTATAGTCAAAATACATTCTTTTTAAAATTTTAATAAAAAATAAGCCTAAATTACTTTAATCCATTCATTATTACCTATTTTTAGTCTATTCAATCCTTTCAACCTTATTTGGCCATTTTGGGCCATTATAACCTTCTTTCAACCTTTTATACACATTTTTCTATAATTCTAGTTCTTTGGTCAACCTTAGTTGACCAAAATCTCCCTATTTTTAGCCTAGTTGACTTAAAAATCTAAGTCAACCCTCTTATTTTTCCTTCCCCAATACTGTGTTGTCATTTTGAACTTTTTGGGTTAGTTGGAAAACTATACTAGGTCTATAGTCTATAAAATGTGCAGGGTTGGCACACACCTACTGGGTTGATAGTATGGATTTTGTCTATTTTTAGCCTATTGGGTCAACTATGTTGACCAAGTTGTTTTTCACTACCAACCCCTTATATTTTCCTTAAAAAGTGCATTTTTATAAAAAAAAAAATCTAATTACTTCAAACCCATTTTCTTAATTGGTTTTTCCTACATATATAATCTAATTTTTATTCATTTCAACATTTAGAAATGCTAATTTTTTTTAAAAAAAAATACACTTAATTCATTAAAATACTCAAAAATTGGATTAAGATTCATAGTTTTATACTTGTACCACCCCTGGGGCACCTCCTCATCTATCCCATCATATCCATGCCATCCTAGCTTGTTTGGTCTACAAAGCTCTTTTTTCTCTCCTTCACAAGTCAAAATAACCAAATGACTTCTCTTTTCCCTATTTAAAAACTCCTTTTCAAAATTCAAATTCTTCAATTATTTCCTATAGATTCCTTCTTTGCCTGTATATTTATTTTAACTTATCTATTTTAAAAACCATAAAATGCATTGGATTCGTGATGATGTATAGAATATTTTCCACTATTATATTCCTATCTTCCAATTTTTTTGATTTCTGGCTATTTTTTGCACTAACTTCTACAAGTTCACCTAGTGTTATTCACATTGGATGCCTTCACATCTCTTGCAGTCTACTTCATTATCTACAACACTAAGGTAATTAAAGGTATGTGTTTTTTAATTATGTCTTTTCATTTATCTTATTTGTTGCTTACTTCACTTTACTTAGCATCAGTGTTGTGTTTTATCATGTTTTATTTTCCAAAGCACCATCTTGTGTTACACTCACATGACACATGATGAGATTTAGGTGGTGCATATGTATAGAAATAATATTTTCAAGATTTTATTGATTAATGACACTTTGTATCTTGTAGGAACCCATCGAGTCTCAATCTCTTAGAGTGCATGCCTTAAGGGGTGCACCAATAAAGGAGTGGGTAGACCATTAGTGTTTTGTAAGATTGTTTCCCCTTTTTTTGTTTGTCATATACACACTCATATCCTAAAACCATTTATCCTAATATTAATCTTCTCAAAATTACACATTATATTCATTTACCATGCTTTATCATCCTTGCTCCTTCCTTGACCCCCTTTCACCAATTGACTATACTAGGTTGATTAGGTCAACCCTGTATAGTTTTCAACCTCTAATTATTATACAGGTTCGATTGGGTCAACCCTATACTATTTAAGGGTATTTTTCATTAGGAGCTTTGTTATCACTTTCACTAACCTAGCTCAAGACCTAGTTATTTATCTCCCAAAAACATAAAGGGTTGATTGGGTTGACCATGTATAACCAACACATTTGAAATGATTTAAGGAAAGATCCACCTATATATATATATATATATATATATATATATATATATATGTATGTATGTATGTATGTATGTATGTATGTATGTATATATATATGTATGTATATATGTATGTATATATATATATATATGTATGTATGTATGTATATATATGTGTATATATATATATGTATGTATACATATATATATATATATATATACATATATATATATATATATATATATATGTAGATATATATATATATATATGTATGTATATATATATGTATATATATATATATATATATACACACACCTATATATACACCTATATATATATATAAGTTCATTTAAAACCATTTTTAAGAAGAGAAGTGAAGAAGAACAAGTGTGAATGACCATCTTCTTATTGACCATTCTACTTGAGGAATAAAGCAAAAGGTTCTATACTTTCTTTGGAGATATGGATCTTGTCTTGTGGAGAAGTCTTTTGGATGCATAGAAAAGTTTTGTAGGCTATAGATTACTTGTATTTTTTATCCTTACATACCACAATAATCTCTTTCAAATCATCTTGGCCAAGGGAGAGATTGAGGCTCAGCAGGTTCATCTTCAAGGTAAGTATTCCTAACTTTATTTCTCCTTTGTAAAAGTAGATAGATAATGTAGTTGTGCTTCTCTCTAATGCATTAGGATTCTGTATACATTGATTTGAGTATATGTATTCTATGCATGTTTAGTTTAGTTTGTTTAATTTCTAACCCTCATTTTGTGCCACAAGCTTTGGTGATCACTAGATTATATTTACTTGTTTGCTATTAGAATAGAGTGAACATTAAAACTAAGACTCTTTTAGGGTTATTGTTTGATTGAGTTAGAATGTAGGATTTAGAACCTTTCTTAGCATGGTGTATTGTGACAAGTGATCTACTAATCGAGTCTAGTGGATCCATATATTAGTCATGCTTCCACTAAATAAATATATTCCTAATCAGAAGTGTAGGTATGCTCTATCTTCTTCAAGCCAAGATTGATTCATAGATAAGATTCATTGTTGATTGTATATAGTGTTCACCTTTACTCAAGGATATTTTATGAGACCACCAATGATGAACTTGCCTTTGGGTTTGAGTTCAGTTCAAAAAAACAACATGCCTTTGACAAAATCATTCAAGAGTTTTTAATAGTATTTTTCATATGTCAATATTTACCATTGGGAGATTTTTATTCATCTTGCCTAGGGGAAATTGAAGAACTAATATAAATAGAGGACTTTATCATTGTAGCCTAGTTCCAATATTTTCCAATAATTATGGAAGATAGTTTAACTCTTCTTGTGGAGGACACTATAGAAGTCAACATTGCGACTATAAAAGACCTAAAATGGATCAAATTAGGCATACCCCTCACTAAGTAACAATATGATATCTTTACATACCTTTTGAAGGAATTTGTTGATATATTTTCTTGCACCTATTTTGGCATGCCAGGTTTGGACCCCACTTTGGTTATACATCACCTTATTTTATATCTTGATGCCAAAACCTTGAAGCACAAACTATGCAAGATGCATCCTCACATTGTAGTATTAGTAAAGAAAGAGTTGGAAAAACTCTTAGAAGTAAGAAGTATTTGATCGATTGAATATTTAAAGTGGATATTAATATCATGTCAATTAGTAAGAGGCCAAAAGGAATAAGAATCTACATTGATTTTAGATATATAAACAAGGCATACCCTAAGGATGACTTTCCTCTACCAAACATTGACATGATTGTTGACTCCACAATTGGGTATGAAATGCTTTCATCGATGGATGGATTTTTAAGATACAACCAAATCTAGATTGTACTATAAGACAAACATAAAACAACATTCACCACTCCATGGGGAATGTTTTGTTATGATTTTATTCCATTTTATCTCAAAAATGTTGGGCCACATACCAAATATCCATGACCATCATATTTCATGATATGAAACATTAAATTATTGAAGACTACATCGATGACATACTAAGAAAATCAAAGATAAGGGCTGATCATCCATCAACACTATGAATAATATTTAGGTGTGTTTGTGGAGTTATTTTAGGCAAACTAATAGGCTTAATTATGTCTTATCAAGGCATTGAAGTCAATCCTACCAAATTCAAGCCATTACAAAGATGTTACCACCTTCTAAATTGAAGTGGTTTTGTAGTTTAGAGAGTAAGATCTAGTCTATTAGATGTTTCATTTCTTATTTGGATGATAAATTCCATCCATATACACACCTACTAAGTAAGGGTGTCACATTTCATTGGAATGACAAATTCCATAAATAATTTTAGCACCTTAAAGACTATCTTATAAATCCACCTATTTTGCTACCTCCTATGCTAAGAAAGCCATTCTTACTACATATCTCTACCATAGATAAAGCCCTAGGGGCACTTCTAGCTCAACATGATGATAATGGAAAATAGCATTCCATGTAATATCGAATCCGTACATTGGTTATGTATGAGCATAATTATACACCCATTAAAAAATCTTGTTCAACTATGGTCTTTTTAGCCTATAAGCTACAACATTACATGTTAAACAACAAGACCATGGCTATTTCCAAAGTAGATTCTCTCAAGTATCTACTATCCAAAACAACTTTACAAGGCCACATGACCAAATGGATCATGCTTCTAAGAGAGTACATGATAGAATCATAATGCCATCAAGGGATAAGTACTTATATATCAGCTTGTTAAAACTCCCCTTGTAGACATAGAACCACTAAAATTCTAATTCCAAAATGAGTCCATTATGAACATGATTGAAACACCTCTTGATGATTAACATTAGAAGCTGTATTTTGATGGATCATTCACAATACATGGATTATGGGTAGGCCTATTATTTATAACACCATAGGGTGATATTATTCCTAAATCATTACGTATTAGATTTATTTATACTAGTAACATGGATAAATATGAAGACCTCATTGTCGGGCTTCATCAAGTAGTATAATGGGATATTTATCATTTCAAGGTTTATATTGATTCTTAGTTAATCATCAATCAAGTTATCAACCACTTTCAAAATTAGGATGATAAGTTAGTGCATTACAAGGCAATGGTGGACACTCTCAAAACGAATATTGTCAACATATATTTTGGACACATATCAAGGGCCAGTAATAGAATAACAGATGCCATAGCCACCATTGGCTCTTTGATCCATCATCTAGACAAGGCAAAAGAATATCAATTCCTCATTAAAAATATTCTAGAGCCAGTTCATGAACCTTCAATTGTCATTATGATCTATGATATTATTGGTCCCAAATCTATATGGTAACGTTTTGCCTATCTTCATGACCATATTATGCAATCAAAACTATCTCAAAAATAATACAAGGCCTTTACCCACCATTCCACATGATATACCTTACTTGGACTAACCCTTTACTATTAAAGCTTTAATAGAACTTTGATTCATTGTTTAACTTTGGAAAAACCAAAATTAATGGTATATTAAGTGCTTGAAGGAGTATATGGAGCCCATACAAGTGGGTCAATCCTAGCCAAAATGATCCTACGTACTAGGTACTATTTGCTAACTATGGATGTAGATGTAGCTACATATGTAAAAAAGTGCAATAAATGTCAAAGGCAAGCTAATATAATTCATGTCCTAGCTAAAACTCTCAAACCAATACTTAAATTATGGCCATTTTCTACTTAGGGCCTCAATCTCATTGGGAAGATAAACCCCACCTTTTTTAATGACCATAGACACATCCTCACTGCTACCTAATATTTCCCTAAGTGTGTTGAAGCTATACCCCTTAGTTAAATGACTAGAAAACAAATATCTAAATTCATATTCAACCATCTCATTTTCCTCTATGGTTTCCCATCTAAAATTATATTTGATAGTGGTGGATCATTCAAAGATAAGGATGTCAAATAATTGTGTGTCAAGTATAAATTAATCAACATTTTTCTACCACCTATTACCCACAAGGTAATGGCAAAGTAGAAACATCCAAAAAAACTATTATCAACATCCTTAAAAATATTTTCAATAATTCTAGATGTCATTAGCACATCCAAATATTTTATGCCTTATGGGCATACCGTACCAATTACCCTAGCCCAACAAAATTCACTCCATATTTCATTGTTTATGTCAATAAAGCCATTCTTCTTATTGAGGTCAAGTTACATTATTTATGAATCCCTTTGAAACATGTTATGGATGATTAATATTATCACATAGCTCACCTACAAGAGCTAGAGTTACTTGATGAAAAATGCATGACTGTAGTCAACAACTTTCAATCATAGTAGAATCAGATATGTGGCCAATATAATTAATGGGTTAATCATAGATAATTTGTGCATGGTGATCTTATACTCAAAGAAAACCAAAAAAATACTATGGTCAAGAAGAAACTCCAATGGAAATTCCAAACCCAACTAGATAGGCCCATACATCATTATTACAAACTATGGTGTTAGAGCATACAAGCTCACTACACCAGATGGGGATCAACTTGATGAGTCAATGAAAATTATACACCTAAAGAATTACTTCACTTAAGAGACCTAGGGTATTGTATATGAGGCCCATTTCCATTTTACCATACCATGAACCATTCTATTATACATTTACTTTTGACTGAGTTGTTTTAACCCTCCTTGCCCAGCCCCTTTGACCTTGGTTCTAATCCATTAGTTTCATAGGCACTTTTAACAAGAAGTTTTTCTTCAAGTTTCATAATTATTTTAAAATTATAGATAGAGGCTATATTTTGGATCAATATGATATTAATTTGGAAGATGCATCCTTCATTCCTCATTTTTTTATATTTTTGTAATACTAGTTATAACTATCTTTGGTCAAATCAAAGTACCACCATCATGCTACTAATTATAACCACCTATGGGAAAACTACGAACAACACCTATTTATCATGCCTTAAATTTCCACCTTTCCATTCATATGTTGTACTATGCCATTTGCCTACTTTGCCTCATTTATAAATTTAATGCTATAGAGTCAGATTCCTCTACTGTAAGGTATAACTATAGTGACTTGAGGTCCAATTATAGGACTATGTAGGTATTAATTGATTTAAATTGAGGTCATATCAATCAACCCTTTCCAAGCTCTCACCATTTTGTGAGTAATTTCAGGTTTGAATGCTCTCATCATTTTATGATCTTGAACTATTTGGTGTCTTATCATTCTCCATCAAGTTGAGATTATTTGAAACTTACAAAGACATTTTTAAAATTATCTATAAAATTCCAAAAAGATTTCCCATAGACCACTTTTTATCCTTAAGGATTCTAGGAACCCTAGCTAATTCATAAGAAACCACCTATTATCTAGTTTCTCAATCCTTGTTGGCCTTGTATCCTATTCTCTCTCCATTTTTTTATCTCATTCCCATTATTATTATACAACACCAATCATGTTTTCTCTTATCATTATTTTCTTCTATCCCATATCTTGGGAGAACTAAATTTGGCATAAAATTTTTATTGGATATTACATCCATGTAACTATGTAGGTAGAATCCACTTGCCTAGTGCATCTAGAGTTAGCTCAACCACCCCCTTCCTTTTCTTTTATTCCCCCATTTTGTTTATTTGTTTTATTTTCTCCTATAATATAGGAGTAATGTTCATTGTCTTATTTATGTCGTGTTATTTACGTTAACATTATGATTAACCATTTTTTGTGTTTGTTTTATTTTATTATTTATATTTTTTCTTTTTTATTTATTTTCTTCATATTTTATTTGTTTGTTTGTTTGCCTATTTTTTAAATTTCTAGTTGTGTCTCAATTCAGTCTAGGTGCATTCATTAGATGATTTAGTACACATTATTCTTGAATCCATCCATATTCATATGTCAACATTGTCATCATGGTTTTTATAATCAGTGCATTATTTTCAATGGTTTATTGGATTGTGTGTTAGTCTTTATGCATATTTTGGCTAAGTTCTCATGGTGTTTCGTATAATTATGCCTAACATCACATGATATAATAAAAATAAAATCAATAACTCTTACCAATAATTCAGTCATAATATATCTCCTTGGTGCTTATAAATATCTTGATCTACCCAAATCATGTCCCATATATAGATTAATTAACTAACAAAAGAATTTTACACCCTTTCTAGTTCAAACAAGCATATCCCTACTAGCAGGTTGCCCAAATTAATATTTCTCCTATGTACCACTTTTCCATCATATTAACATCATTTGGTTAATGACTATAATTGCATCAGGTTAAATCAATGTATCTCATCCCACATGTGATGCCAATGTTTCTTACTAACTTTAAGAAAATCACTATGTATCATCTTAACCATAGAGCTAGTGATTACCATCTATGGACAAACCATGGTGTTTTAATCTATTTGGAGGTTAATGATTATAGATACCTTTGGAAAAATCATTATCTTTCTTCTACCCAATTGGGGCATGTATTGATAATGATAATTCTTATAACCACATTTGAGCAGACCATTATCTCTATTTGCCCACCTAGGGCATGTTTTTATCTTGCCAATGATTCTAACCACCTCTGGGTAAATTATTATTTTGCATTTCATGATTATAACTAAGTTTTGGAAAATCATTCTCTTATTATCCTAATCCTCTTTTTAATGATTATAACCATCTTTAGGCAAATCATTACCTTTTTTGTCCCACCTATGCTGATGATTATAACTATCTATGGGAAAATCATCATATTTGTCTACCCAACTGGGGTAACTCCATATGCCTTTTATTATAACCACCTATGGTAAAATTATTCTCTTCTACCCCATTTTATCTTTTTGGTCCCATCATTTCCTCTAAGGGATCGATCATAGACCTCTTTGTTAATCTTTCCCTTGAGGGGGCATCTACATTTCTTCCATTATCATTAAAATCATAGGCATATAAGACCTTTTCATTATTTGAGAGGATGTTACTATTCTTATAGCTTGCAATGCCTTCCAAAATAAGGGAAAATTATAGAAACCTAAAACTAGCCACAACTAGGCTTTATTGAACTTCAGATCGATTCTTACCAATAATTATAAATTAAGCCTAAATATCACTTAACATTCTAAATTTACTTGTGCATCATTTATCAAAGCTAAAAATCATGTTGAGACATCCATAATTAGGGTATTATATTATATTCAACAATAACCTCTCACATATTCATCCCTAATCATTCTTTGACATCACAACTATCAATTTAGCCTATGGACTTATTAAGTGGGGCATTTTCACACTTAAATTAAATCTTGGAAATGATAAATGGCTATCCAAAATTAATTAACAATTTAAACCAAATAAAATGCATAGATAAATTATCCATGTGCAATTAATGAATATCTAAAAAAGGAAATTTAAAAATACAAAATATCCTATCTTATCATCATTGCCTTTATGATTTGTCAAGCTCTTTGAAAATATCCTAAAATATATATTTTGGAGCACCATGCCTAGTAATTACAAATCATAATTACTTAAAAACTATTAACTCTATTGGGGTTATATTTGACATAAATAAATTTAGTTTGAACCCATTCCAAGTATTAACTCAACCCTAACTCACCTTGGGTGAGAGTTAATTCCTAAAGCTATAAATATAAGGCCTTACCCATTGAATCCATAAGATATTTTGGTGCAAAGTCATTATGCACAAATCACTTTAAATATTTGACAATATTAAATTTATAATGCCAAATTATTAGAAAGTAAGGTTATAATTCCAAAATATTAATCCAAGACACATCACAAACCATGGTGCCAAGGAGAGAAGGAGCTACACAAATTTCATGGCCAAAGACTTCTTGAAGCACAAGCTGAACAAGCCATTCAACAAAAAATTTGGGTCTCCCAATGAAGGTAAAAGAGGTATAGTATTTTATTTTTTTATTATGATTTCATTTATCATTTTTTACTAATCTCTTCTTATGTTCTAGGCTAGGAGTGTAAGTGTTATGTGTTTATTCAAAGTATTTTTTGTTGAATTTACACTATACTAACCTTCCTTCTTGGATTCCTATGATCATAAATGGCATGCCCAGTGGGACATAAATCATCCCATAAAATTAAGGAGATTAATATTCATCTCTTAATTTTTCTAATGAATTCTTAAGAATCTTCAAATTTTGAGTTTTAACTTTTTCTTTCATGTATTTTACTGTTTTAGTGACACACAGTTTACATAAAGAACATCATCGATCCTCTTAGATTGACATTGATCCTCCCATAACCAACATTAGTTACTATGTGAATACTATAACACAACAAAAAACATGATTAATGGGTTTTTCTTAAAGTTTTATAGTTGTTATTTTATGTTTTAAAACTTGCATATTATCTATTTGACTATTTTCCCATGTAATCTAAAGATATTTTGGGTTTTTATCCTTGTGTTATTAACAATATTTTTGTGAAAATTGATTTCTATTTTCTTGTGTTTTTTAATAATTAACATCAATTTATGTTGACTGGCATTGACCCTTCTATAACTAACTGACATCAATTTCTACAGACCAGCATCGATCCCTACATGGATCAACATTGATCTTTAAGATAGAAAACAAAGAAACTCGAGAGCAAAATCCAAAACCTTGTTTTCTCATTCATATTTGGGATTCTAAGTAGGCAAACACCCTCTAAAAATTGTAGGTCCTAAGGTGAAAAATATCAAGTTGGAACATAGTTAAATTTTTATCACTTTGCCTTTTGTGTTTAAAACAAACCTAGTTCATTTTCATGCTTTACATGTTTTCAAAGTTTTTGTAAGTTTTTCGACTAACACCAAGGGGAATTTTTTCATAAACATCTTGATTTGATGCAATAAAATAAACTTTCACACTTAGATACATACTCTTAATATTTGATTATTTTATGCTTTTTCTTTTAAAGTTGTTTATTTGTCACAAAATTATTGATGCATGTATGCTCTCCCCCATCCCCTTTAGGGAACTCAAATGACCAAAAGTGCTCATTAATTGTCTTAATAATTTTCTTCCAAAATCATGAAAATAACATCATTAAGGCTCTCCTCAAATCCTTATGGTTTGGGTGATCTAACCATGAGCCTAAAGTCTTTTCACTTGTCTTTTATTTTTATGTATTTTATCTTGTGAGTATGATTTAATCACCTCCTCATGGGTTCTCTAGGGATGTATTGACCAAGTAATTCATATCCCATCATATTTTCAACCCCATTCCATGTTGGGTATCAAAATTTAGGTCTACTTACTGAGACACTTGTTTGAGTAGTTAAATAAGCTCTGTTAATAAGAGATGACCTCAAACCATAAGGGCAACTCACACATCACACTATACTGAGCAAGAATAATATGTATTGGTTATGAAAAGGATACAAACTTTTAATAATGAGTAAATTTATGAATATCCAAATTATGTGAGCATATATTGTGTTAGCCACACTTGTGACCATCTATAATTATGCAAAAATTAATAGATTAGAACAAACCCACTTACCGTGAACATATTGTTGATGCAGGGTAAGTATCACAAAGTTCCATGTCATAATACCAACTCTTGAGAGAAGAGGGGGCCTAAAAACCCTACTTTTCATGAATTTTATTTTTGGATTAATATTTAAAATCCTCCCAAGAGTGATTATATTGATGGAATTTGATAGTATTATGCAAACCTTATCAATTTTAGGATTTAAGACATTACACTTAAGTGTTTGTGTAATTTTATACTTTTGTATGGTCTTGAGTCAAACTATATATTTTACTTGTTATACCACACTAACATGAGTCTTTTTATTACATCACTCCTTTGTTTAGGAAGTTTTATGCCACCCATTTTATGACATAACTTTGCCTTAGTATTTTGATAAATCTTTATGTGTGTGTCACTTGAATGAAAAGGGTAAACCTACCCATTTCATTTCAAAATCTTGTGCATTGGAGTATTGAAATATCCATTTGATATATATTTAGAGCATGATAACATCATTACACTGAATGAATTATTTTATAGACTTGTCTATCTTGTGTTCATATTCTAATTCTAGATTTGGAATTACATGTACCCTTTTAGATCTTTAGTTAATATTGTTATGTTATATGTTATTGTCTAGTTTATTGTTTGTTTTAAGAATCCGTCTAGTTTATTGTTTTTTTTAAGAATCCTAGTTTTATATGTTGAGTTTTTAATTATCCTTGACAACTTCAAATCCAAACATTGATTGATTTTTGTCTATGCTTTTTTTAATTTTGGCCTAGACTTTGATCTTTCTCTTTTGGGTTGTGTAACTTAGGTTAATTATTTATTCAATTTAAAAACTATTATTTGCACCTAGAATTGGGATAAATAGCCTATCTTCCATATGCTTAGAGTTTCATTACTTATACCAATTAACCAATTTCATGTCTTTATTTGAGTGCCTAATTTATGCCAAAGTGTTTCATATTCGATAGATTAAAATATCATACCTTTGTTTTTTTTTAAATCTAACTTCTGTACCTTTTCCAAAAGACATAGCACATGATTATTTTAATCCTAGCATTTGTGTTCTATGTTGACAAAATACCTAGCAACTTTTATTTTTCTTTGATTAGACTTTTTTGGAACAATTTAGACCTAGAGTTTGGCATTCTATTTTTTATTTCATCCACTTGAACTTTTTATGTGAGACATTTAATGTTAGACATTTGACATTACATTGTTTTGTACCAAGTTTTATCATAGACCCTTTTGGAGATACATATCCTCTCTTTGACCAAGTTAGACCAAGGTCAAACCATTTGTATTTTTAGACATTGTTTTTTATATTTTATATAACTATAGGCCCTTTATTATGAAACATTCATCATTAATGTAAATATATCTCACTATAATCATAGTAGAGCCATGCAAACTTATGATATGATAATGTGGTTGCACAAGATGACTTTGTCTAAGACCCCTATGGTGATGATGTAGTTTGTGATATGGATCCTTATCCACCTTATAACACTCAATTTAAGGAGCAAAGACAAGATATTTTAGCTCACTATTTTATCAACACATCTCCATACTCAGAGTAGGATCAAGATCAAATAACATAGTACTTAGTTAGAATACCTTTGATTTTGGACCAAGTTAAAAAAAACCATACTACATTATGATGTCAACAGCCTATGATCCTTATTTATTTGATCATCACTTACTTATAAACAAGGATGATGTTTTAATCAAATCTATGAAAGTAGGAGCCAAGTTTCTAGTAGACCTCTCCCATGAAAATTTTCCAAGTCTAATTAGAGTGCCTTACAACATGCCTTAAAATTAAACTAATGAAAAGGCCTCTTATATCACTCCTCAAGCTCTAGTTTTGATGCCATGTAAGTATCCATGTATGGTTATCATAGGAAAGGGCCTCATGGAGGACCAATTCATATAGATACAGTTAGCATACTAGACCTATTTAAACTCAAATTGTAATTTATATAGCATGACCATGTCAAATGCCCCCTTTATTGAGTTATCTCCTTCAACAGGAGTCTTAATCAAATTGATAGGTCAAAATACTTTGGGTTTAGACATATTTTAACAAAACACTTTAGTTGGAGACATGTTTAATGCCCCAGCTATCAAATAAGTGTCTAGTAATTCTCATAGATAAATGAGCCAAACACCATGGATAACACACAAGTGTTATCTAATCCAAGACAAAGTAGTGTACCTGCATAAAAAACTATTCCACAACAAGTGCCTTTTATTAACACCATGAGTGGTTTTAAATATTAGAAGGCATGAACTTCTACTTAAAAACTATATAAAGATACATCTAATCCCCAACAAACTACATATTTAATTACATAACTGCAAGGATTAAGTATTCAATCTCAAATTAGTGTCTTGCCTCAATAGAACATGATGAATATTAATACACCATAACAGGTTATGACTAACATTCCATAATAACATACATAATCTAGTATACCAATGAAATAAATTCCAAACATTCCTCCACCTCAACAGGGGGAAACCAATGTTCTACATCATCAGGGCATGACAAGTATGCCTTAACAATCACAGACCAACATGCCTTCACAAACATTTTATAGTCAACAATGTTTATGTATTGGCCAATGACAAATTCTAAATACAAAACAATCATCTAATTTAGAAAAAAAAATCTCATAACCAGGAGGTACCATTATCCCACAAACACCAACCAATTAACAATTGCCTTTTATTCTAAATGTGTTATAGACTCAAAGATAGGGTTGTTTGAGGTACAATCACTGAGAGGGGGATGAATCATTGATGCAATATATTTCAAAATTAAATTTTAATCCTTTCAAAATCTTAATCAATGACCACAAACATTCATAAAGAATACGAGATGTTCATGATAATGAATAATCAAGATGATGCAAGATCACACATAGAACACAAGATCTACATGGGAACCCCTCTTAGGGAATAAAACCCACTCTCAAGCCTATAAATACATGGGATACTTATCCTATAAAATGATCACAAACATGAGACCTTTTGTTGAAGCACCCATTTCATAATGAGCACCCACCCCAAAGTATGAACAAGAACCCACTTATTCTAGATGTTGAGCACCCACAAAACACCTATGAAATCAAAAACACCAAAACTATGATTGCATTTCAATCTTATTATAGAAATAATGTATAACAAATCTATTTAAAACTCTTCATAGACACTTAAAATTTATCATACAATAAATACATCCAAAAACCCATTTTGGATCTTTCTAATATTCTTCACTCATCCTCAATCTATTCTGTATATTATTCCATATATTGATCACACTCCCTTTGATCTCTTTCCTTCATCTCTATCTTTTGATATCTCAAAACATTCACATACAAGTCTAGAAACCATTGCCTTAGTCTTCACTATTTATAGAGTCTTCATGAATATCAACTTCTTGGTCAGCCATAATGCTTACCTTAACCCTTAATACTTCTATCATGCTAACACATATCTCAATGCAATCCTCATAAGTTGGTCATAGCATCCATGGGTTACACTTAAGCATATATGCCTTTCAATGAGGCCTTAGAAGCCCTTATAGGTCTCATGGAGACCTGTTCACTCATTTAACACTTCATCAAGCAAAACAAGAACACAATATCACTTTCAAGTACATGGGTCCACTCCATATGACCTCTAAGACATCTTCAGGTGATCAATCATGCCAAAACACTCTACTTCTAAATCACAAATTGGTTAAATAATATTATGTACATAGGAATACCATGAATGAATAAATAGTCAACTTTTAAGCTTAATAACTTTGACTGTATGAAAATTTAAACATTCTAACTAGTTTATATGGATGTGATTTGAATTCCTTTATAACTTTACTTTTTACTACATCCAAAAATTCATCCTATATCAAAATATATATTTAAAAAACTACATACAAGTTTTCCCTCATTAATTTGAATATTCAAATTCCAAGGGTCACTATTCAAACACTAAACATTGAGCACTTTGTCATCATCTCATGTTGCCTAGAAAAATTAGAAAAATACACACCTTTGATCTCCTCAAGAGTATCATAGTATTTACCTTACAACACTCACCATTGACCTTAGATTAGAACTCCCATGATTATGCCACTTGGTAGATCTACATGCCTTTTACACATTTGACTATTTGACTCAACTTGCACTATCAATCTCCATCTGTATAAACACCTATATGTTGTTGATCTTCTATCAACTCAATGAGATTGTGACACATGTCACAAGCACATTTAATCTCAAGAAACTTTGACAATTTGATTTCACATGCACTATTGGATCATAATCTGGATGATGAACGCTCATGCTAGATCTATTAACTAGCTGACCTCAAACTTCAATGTAGTTAAACTTGATGGTCTTTGGCTCATCACTGTCTATAAGAGAAACTTTTAAGGTTTATAACTTGAGATAGAAACCACTTCAAGAGGCCAAATTTTCAAGGTACCTTCTTGGTAATATAGACAACATCTCCATGAAAACATTTGACCTTAGTTAAATTTTTGAGTATCAAAATTAAATGCAAAAACTTTCCAATTCATTCATATATGCATGACGTGTAATGATGGTTTGGTTTCTCTTAATATAAGATGCATGTTTCTCTTTCAAAATGATCAAGTGACATACCAAATTTTCACCAAGACATTTATGGATTCCTCACAACTTTTTTGTCCTTACAGACCTGTAAATGTGCCATATCTTTCTAAACTATCAAACACAAATTCTTTATCATTCATTCACTAGAAATATATTCTCTCTTTAACATCAATGACAACCTAAGACATTAATGACCATGCTCAACAATCTCCCCCTTTGCCATTGATGGAAAAACACATCAGAATGACTTTTTACTCATTTGAACTTATTTATTCTAATATTTCTCCCCTTTTGGCATTAATTACAAAGGGTCTCTTCCTCAATATGCCATAAATAATTACTCAACATCATGTATGAATTTAAATACTCTCTAAGATGCTCAAGATACTTACATATTTTTAGGCATATGAATCAATTGCTTCCCCTTTAACATGCACCAATTTGAACTTAGACTTATCTGATCTTTGGACCTGACAGACTTCTCATAGAGCATTGAAAGCTCCCCTAACATCAATATCCAGCTCATGTAATCTATTATTTGATATAAACCAATATAAACTTCTGATTTTTTGATCCTTGGAGTTGTCTACCTACAGAACTCACAAGCTCTCTTTTCTCATGCATAAAGATTCAATACCTTGTTAAAATACATGACTTGGTTTGATCAAGTCATCATATCAATATTCTTGAATTCATAAATATATCAAATATATTCACACTTATATCATGAATAAAACATATTCACATATGCTCCCCCTCACATCATCCACATCTTCTTCAAGCTAGACAAGCTAACTGAGTTAGTTTCCCCTTAACCAAACACATCTTCAAATGATATTCTTGTCTTCCAATTACTTATCCTTATCTTAAATAATCAAAATATTGAGCCATCATCCAAAATGATTTAATATTCTCAAAATCCTTCATCTATAAGCTTATATTTCACAATCTCTTACTTACCTTTTCACTTCAAGTTTTATATTGATTGGCACTTTGATCATTACCTAGAGCACACATACTTATTTTCACACAAGAAACATGTCTCCTAAGAAGCATAGGTAGAGACACCCACTTGTCATAGAGGGAATAAAGATCCCAAAACTCAAGAGACTTACATATTTCCAAGCTATTACTTAAATTGTATTCCTTCCTCATCTTCATATTGACTTTGAATGAGTTCTCAACCTTATTATTTTCTTTTATCTCAGGATCCTACTTAATTTCCTTGTCCATTTGGGAAGATAGGGATTTTTCATTTATACTTGAATTTTTTACCTAGTCTGTTATGAAAATTAATCCACTTTGATCTTACTTTTCATTTACTTACTTAGGCCTCCATTCACTGTGACTCCTCTTCATGACAAGATTGATAAATTTTTAAGTTAAATATTGATCATTATTACAAAATATTGCTATGTGACCTATCTCATGAAATTTGAAACAAATTAGGTTTATCATATTATACATAGCTTTTGATTTCAAAGTTTCATGATTATGTACTTGATAATTTGGTCCCCTAATGAAGATATTACAAAACTTTTCAATATGACCAAATCCTTGAGACTTGTAGCAAAAGATGTCATTCTTTCCTTGTGAACCTATTGACTATCTTGAGTGATGATGTTCTTTATGATTACCATTGTCTTCTCATAATTCCATACAAATTCATTCCTTGAGGATCTTTTACAATATATTTACTTATGACCAAACTTAATATAGGACTAATAATGACCATTAAAATTTGCATATCTCATAGAATTTGGTTGTCTGATATGATTTGTCTTCATTATACCAACACCCCTTTTCTTGATTGATTATTGATCTTCAAAGTCTGATTATATTGAGTTACATGATTTTTTTCTTCTTTGTATCTAAGACCAATTCTATCACTTGCATGATTTTGACTACTCAAAATATTGTCAAGATCATTTGAGCTCTATTAAAAATTCATAAATGATTTCACCTTGTAATATGTCTTATCTAATTCAGATTTTAATGACTCAATATTAATCACATACCTTAAGCACTCATCTTATTTGGCCTTTAGGCTTGTAGACATAGTTTTTAAATGACTATTGAGATGCTTGATAATATCTTCATGTTCTCTAGTGTTATCATTCATTATTGCTTCAAACACACTGAATTGTTCTTCATAGTCCTTGATTTATGACATCATCTTCTTGTTCTTTTTCTTCTCAATCATGAAATACTCAAGAACATTTATCAATTAATCCTTATTATCTAAATCATTATTTGTATCTTTGTTTATCATGAGATCATCTCTTTTAGAGTTGCTTGCTTCTAACTTATGAAATGTTTCAATCTTGCTCATAACTTGATATAGTTTCATCTGAAAAGACTCCATCTATGATTGATGCATGATACATTCTTCATCCTTACTCTTTACTTATTCATTAAGATTATAAACCTTAGTTTTAAGATATTGTGTGATCCCATCATGCTCATTTACTCCATTACTCAGCCTTCCTTCAAAAATCCTAATTTTCTCCTCATGGGATTTGATCAAGGAATCTTATTTTATATTCTTTCTTTGTAGTATCTTTATTTCTTCCACAATATCTACATATTTATCTTCAAGAGAGATTTTTTCATCTTCTTCCTTTGAGCTATCTCCACCAAAGAAATATTTACTTAAGGAATATTCACCTTCACCATCACTACAAGCCATGAGCAATGTCTTGATGTCCTCATTATGAAAATAATAATCATAGTTAGATGTGTTTACTTGTTCTTCTATATATGAGTTATTATTTTCTTCATGGTAAAGGATCTTACTACCTTTGTATGATTCCTTCTTTCCATTTTTCTTACTGAATAACTTTTTGTAATTTCTAGGACCCTCATATTTCTTGTGTTCATCCTTATGAGAATCATTATAAGATTCTTTTTGTTCAAAATTGTCTCTACCAGGACATCTAGCTACAAAATGACAAACTTTAGCACATGAAAAATGTTTGAAATGAAGTTTTCCTTCATACTTACCTGAACCTACGTTCAATTTTATTTCAATAATGGATTCAAGTTTATCTTCATTAAGACTAAAATATCAAAGACTTAACTTGTTCTTCTTGGATTTTGTCTCCTTGATCACCTTGAAGGCTACTTCCTTCTTAAGAGGTCTATCCTCATCAAATATCATCTAATAAGTAGTAAGTATCCCATGTCATTAATCCATATTCAATTGAGTGAGATCATGAATTTATTCTATATAAGAAACGTTTGAAACAAATTTGAGTGTAAGAGTCCTTAATACCTTTTGTACTATAGTAGATTCATCAATCACCTCTCCAAGACATTTGATCATGTTTACTACCTCATCAACCCTTAGAAGATAAGATGCCATAGTATCTTATTCATTCATTTTGAGACCTTCAAATTACCTTTGATAGGTCTACAACTTATATAATTTTACCTTAGAGTCTCCTTCATAGAAAGTCTATAATTTGACCCAAATTTACATGGAATACTTGTAATGGATCACTTTGGTGAACTCAACCTTGGATAGATCATAAGTGATGGAATTCATGTCTTTAGAATTATTCTCACTTAACTTCTTGTCAGCAACACTATTTGGAGGTGTAGTTGGTATAGTGTAAGCATCCATGATAGATTTACAAATATCAAATCCTAGAAACATGATGCATGTCCTCATCCTTGTACTCTAGAAAGTATAATTTGACCCATTGAAAAATGGTGCTTATTTTTTAGATAAACCTTCCATTTATTGATTTACCATATTTTACCTTGGATCACCTTCAAGTGGTTAAACTTACAAAGAAGGTCCTACTCTGATACTACTTATTAGAGGTACAATCACTAAGAGACGGGGTGAATCAGTGACTTAAGATATTTCATACTTAAATTTTAATCTTTTCAAACTCTTAATCAATGACCATAAGTATTCATAAAGCATATAATATGTTCATAACAATGAATAAGCAAGATGATACAATATCATACATATAACATAATATCTATGTGGGAAACCCTCTTGGGGAATAAAAACCAATCTCAAGCCAATAAACACATGGACTACTTATCCTATAATATGATCACAAACATGAGACCTTTTATTGAAGCACCCACTTCACAATGACCACCCACCACTAAGTATGAACAAACACCCATTTGTTATAGATGTTGAGCACCCACACAATACTTATGAAATCAAAAATTCCAAAACTCTTATTGAATTTCAATTTGATTGGATATATAATGTATAACATCTCTCTTTCACACAATTCTCACACATTCAAACTTTCTCATACAATCAATTCATCCAAACACCCCCTTTTGGATCTTTCTAGTCTTCTTCACTCATCCTCAATCTATTATATACTTAAGTCCATTAACTAAGCACACTCCATCTCATATCTTTCTTTTGTCTCTATCTTTTTCTCTCTCAACACATTAACATACAAGTCTAGAAACCATTACCTTAGTCTCCACTATTTATATAGTCTTCATAAATATTAACTTCTTGGTTGGCCATAAGACCTACCTTAAAAATCAATACTTATATCATGCTAACACATATTTCAATAGCATCCTCATAAGTTGGTCATAGCATCCATGGGTCATACTTAAGCAGATACACCTTTTAATTAGGCCTTATAATCCCTTATAGGTCTCATGGAGACCTATTCACTCATTTAGAACTTCATCAAGCAAAACAAGAACACAATATCACTTTTAAGTACATGGGTCCACTCCATCTGAAATCTAAGACATCTTTAAGTGATAACTCCTACCAAAACACTCTTCTACTAAAATAGAATTTGCATAAATAATATTTTATACATAGGAACAACATAAATGGGAAAATAGTTAACTTTGAAGATTAATAACTTTGATTTTACCAACATTAAAACTTTATAACTAGATTATATGGATGCACCTCGAAGTCTTTTACAAATTTTATTTGTATTACATCAATAAATTCATCTTGGATGAAAAGATATAGCTCAAAAACTATAAATAGATTTTCTTTGATTAATTTTAATATTCAAATTCCAATGGTCACTATCCAAATACTAAAAATTGAGAACTTGTCATCATCTCATGTCCCCTAGAAACTTTGGAGAAACCCACACCATTGATCTCCTTAAGATTAGCCTAGTCTTTACCTTGTAATACTCATCATTGATCTCAAATTAAAGCTCCCATGATTATGCCACTTGGTAGCTATATGTACCTTTTGCACATTTGACTATTTGACTCAACCCACACCATTGATCTTCATCTGTATAAATACCCACATGTCATTGATCTTTTATCAACTCAATGAGATTGAGACACATGTCATAAGTTCATTTAATCTTAGGAACCTTTGACAATTTTACTTCATGTGCACCATTAGATCACAATCTAGATGATGAATGCTCATCATTAGATCTACTAACTAGTTAACCTCAGACTTTAATGCAGTTAAACTTGATGGTTTCTATCCCATCAGAATCTACAAGAGGAACTTTCAAGGCTTATAACTTGATCTAGAAAACACTTCAAGTGCCTAAATATTTAAGGTACCTTTTTGGAACTATAGAAATCATCTCCATGTAAACTTTTTACCTCAGTTGAATTTCTAATTACCTAAATTAAATGCACAAACTTGATGGCTCATTCATATATACATGATGTGTAGTGATGATTTGACATCTCTTAAGCTAGAATATACATGTTTCTCTTTCCAAATGATCAAATAACATACCATAATATCACCAAAATATATATGGAAGCCTCACAACTTATTCTTTGTCCTTATAAACCTACAGATGTGCCATATCTCTCCAAGCTATCAAACATAACTTGTTTTTCATTCATACACTAGAACCATACACTCTATTTGACATCAATGACAACTTAAGACATCAATGACCATGATCAATAAGGACCATGTTTCACAACATGTTCCCTTCATTCATCTAGGTTTGACTAATCAACAACAAGCCCCTTTTCAACCATAATAGGCACAATAATTCACCTAGATCCATATCCTTCCATCTTATCCATAATTTCTCCAAAATTAGGCCTATATACAAAATCTTCACCAAAATATCACATTGTAATGCATGCAATTTCAATAATCACATCCTAATCTATGTACGCATATTCCTAGTCAATTCCCTAACAAAATCAACATTCCATAGTAAACCATACCTCCACTATAGCCCAGTCAAAGTAATCCATTTTTGACCACTCAACCTTGACCTTATGCTAATTTTCCATCTAGTTTATTGGCACAAGATATGTAAAAAATGAAGGGTGTAATTGTTTCCATCCAAGTTGGGAAACTGACCAACAGGTTTAATTTGGACAATGTATGTTCTTACCCATTCAACATGGAGTATTTTCAAATACCATTTCTTCTAGGGTACAAACCACTAAACATTGACAAGTACAAGGGTAGAAGAGACCCAAAGGCCTACCTAAATAAATTTTGTATTTCTTGTCAGTTAGTGGTTTACAGTGACATATACCTACTACTATTATTTCCTCATAGTCTAGTAGGACAAACTTTGGAATGGTTCCTAAAATTAATGAAGAATTTAGTATCTAATTTTGATGACCTTTTAGATAAATTTATGTATCATTTATTCTACAATCTCAAACATGACATTTCATATGTAGATTTGACTCAAACCAAATAGAAGGTTGGTGAAAGTTTTTCAAGTTATCAAAAGTGATGGAGATTACTTGCTAGCCATTTCACCCATAGTTTACTAGATAAATAATTAGTTATCATGTTTACCAAGAATTTACATAATTAGATATCCTACCATGTAGAGATACTGTGTACACATACCTTTAAGTAAATCATTGACAAAGGTTTATTAATCTAAAAGGCCCTTATTAACAAGCATATTATCATGCTTACTTTGTCAAATCAAAATCAAAACCAAAATAAAGAAAATGGATAGAATCAAAATTACAACCAAATCTAAGTGTAAGCATCAAAACCATCCTAGGACAAAAAATATGAAAAATCCTAATCATTTAATTACAACAATAATATTCTTGGGAATGGATTAACCTATTCATGACATGTCTAAATGATACAAACACCATCTGATTAGCCTACACTATAAATGAAAATTACTCCTCACCAACAACCAATTTAATAAGTACAACCTTCATATCAGCCTAGACTAGCTCACCAAATGCTACAACCTTTGCATTTCCAAACCCCTCCTCCTCTAAGGAGAGTTGTGCCTAATCATCACATCTTTAGTGACCTTGAAGATCCTATTAAAGCTATGTTTTACAAACTATCCATCACTAATATGATTAGTTGTCCCATTTTGAAGCACTCTCTTGATGGAATTCCTTATCCATATTGGTATAGATAAATGAATTCTATGAATAGAATCAAGTTAATGGACATAATTTGTGTTATTGTTTGTAAATTAAACATCTTATTCAAAACATGTTATAAAATGGGGAGATAACATTAGATATGGAGCTTTTACATCCAATCAGAACCCATTTATTTATCAAAGCCCTTTTCTACAACATAAAAATAATAACAACTTGTAACAACAAAGACTAGAAAAACAATATCAACATTATCAAAAATTGAGACAACAACAAAAATTACATTACCAACAACAATAAAATTAACCAAATGGATAAACTAAGGATATAATGATGCCAACAACCAACAGAATTACCATAGAGTTACATAGACTACAACAAGTTTATAGGCCATATTGTCAAAGGTTATGTTTCAACCATGTCCATCAATACAAGACCAAGTACCATCCAAATAATACCATTACTAACCAAATCCAATCAACCAACCTATGTCAATGATCCTTCCTTGACCTAGGACTAAATACAAGTGCACTAACAAGTAGAATTACTACTTTTGGACCTTATATCTATAACTTGTCATTGCCCCATGACCACATGCATGTGCACAAGCAACTGAGAATTATCATATGTAGTCCCCCTCCACCAACATTTTATAACAATTATGGTACTATATCTAATCCTAATTGTGCAAACACAACTTGGTGGTTAAATATTACCAGCTTAGGCCCACAACCATCTACCACTACACCCATCTAACCCACCATTTTGGCTAGGAACAATACATAAACATCTATGAAGGACAAGAGATTTAATATTGTGGAAAAATTGTAGAAGATGCTCACATAAATTTCCATCTTGGATTTGTTGCATATATCCACCATCCATAAGAACATCTAAACCAAATTCTTAGGCTAATCACAAGTTCCCAATGACATGCCCCTAGATAAATTTCAAGATTTGGTTAGACATCTATCCCTAAGACATCATCTATCCTTCAACAAAAGTTATATTCCATCCCTTAGACCTCTTCATAATAACCCATTATACACAAAATTTGTCATTATATGACACAAAGTGAAGTGTATCTTAATAGTTAATGGGTTAGGCCTACATATTATGTCTCTAAAGATTATCAAGATTCTCAGATACATAATAGTTGATATCTAACTAGAAAAGATCATAATCAAATCCTACAATAATGAGGAGTGAGAATCATAATAAACCATCAACTTGCTAGTTATCATTGGACCATTGACCCATGATACATTATGCCATGTGTTAGTCCTTGATTTGTCATATAATTTTCTTCTAGGTAGACCTTGGATACATGAAATTTTAGCAATCCCTTCAATATTGCACCAGTGTCTCAAGTTCTCTCATTCAAGTATAGATGTCACTATCTACATATATTTTCAACCCTACAAACATTATAAACATTTGGAGGCCAATTATGAAATCTATAAATACCATTTTGGCTAGTATAGTGGTGAAAATTTATTTTATGTGCCATTAGATGGTGGTGTTCACCTTTCCTCAAACATAGCTTAAGAAACCACAAATTAAAAACTTTCCTATGGGTCCAAGTTTAGTTCATGAAGAACAACATGAATTTCATTTAATCATTCAAGAGTTTAAAATAGTATTTTTCACATGGCCATACTTACCATTAGGAGATTCTGATTCATCTTACCTATGGGAACTAGAGGAACCAATCCAAATAGAGGACTTTTCCATTACAGGCCAATTCTAATATTTGTTAACCATTCTAGAAGATGGTTCAAATATTCTTATGGAGGACACTATAGAATTCAACATTGGGACTCCATACAACTTAAAATGGATCAAATTAGGTGCATCCCTTACTAAGGAGGAACATGACATTTTTACATCCCTTTTGAAGGAATTTGTTAATATATTTGCTTGTGCCTATTCCATCATGCCAAGTTTGGACCCCACCTTGGTTGTACATCATCTTTTTTTGCATCCTAATGATAAACCCATGAAGTATAAATTACACAAGATGCATCCTCTCATTTATGTCTTAGTAAAGAAAGATTTGGAAAAAGTCTTTAAAGTGAGATGCATTTGACTGATCGACTATTCCTAGTGGATCTTGAATATTGTGCTAATTAGTAAGAGGTCTAAAGGAATCAAAATCTATATTGATTTTAGAGATATAAACAAGGCCTACCCTAATGATGAATTTCTTCTACCACACATTGACATGATTATTGACTCCATAGCTAGGTATGAAATGCTTTCACTAATGGATGGATTTCTAGGATACAACCATATCCAGATTACACTAGAAAACCAACATAAAACAACATTCACCCCTCCATGGGAAACATTTTGTTATCAAGGTATGTCATTTGGTCTCAAAAATGTTTGGACCACATACGAAAGATCCATGACTATCATATTTCATGATATGATGCATGACATTATTGAAGACTACATCGATGACATTTTAAGAAAATCAAATACTAGGGCTGATCATCCATTAGCACTACAAGAATATTTGAGAGATGAAATGAATAGAAGGTTAGATGTAATCCTAAGAAGTGTGTTTTTAGAGTTACTTCAGGTAAATTTCTAGGTTTCATTATGTCTCATTGATGTCAAACCTTCCAAATTTTGAGCCATTACAAATATGTTTCCACCTTCTAATTTGAAGTAAATCTATAGTTTATAGGGAAAGATCCAGTAGATTAAATGATTCATTTCTCAATTGGCTAACAAATGTCATCCATTTACATACCTACAAAATAAGGGTGTCACATTTTATTGGGATGATGAATTCCAAAAATAATTTCATCACCTTAAAGACTATCTTGTAAATCCACCTATTTTTTTACCTACTATGCTAGGAAATCCAGTATAAATGTACCTCTTTGCCATATAAAAATCCCTAAGGAAGCTTCTAGATTAACATAATGATCATGTAAAATATCATGCCATGTATTATCTAATTTGTATACTAGTCACATATGAGCACAATTATACACCCATTGAAAAATCTTGTTTAGTTATGGCCTTTGTAGCCTAGAAACTATGATATTACATGTTAAACAACAAGACCATGGTTATTTTTAAAGTAGATCTCTTCAGGTATCTACTACCCAAAATGACTTTACAAGGCTTCATGGCCAAATAAATCATGATTTTGAGTGACTTTGAGATAGAATATATCAATTAAAAATCCATCAAGGGATAAGTACTTGCATATCAGTTAGTTAAAGCTCTACTTGAAAATATAGAACCATTAATATTCTAATTCCTATATGAGTCCATTATGACCATCATCATAATACCTCTTCATAATCAGCACTGGAAGCTATATTTTGATGGATCATTAAAAACAAATGGATCAAGGGTAGGCCTATTTTTTATAACACCATAAGGGAAACTTATCCCTAAATCAATCTATATCAGCTTTCTTTGTATTAGAAACATGTCTAAATATGAATCCCTCATTATAGTACTTCATTAGGTAGTACAATGGAACATTTATCATCTCAAGGTTTATTATTATTCTTATTTAATCATCAATAAGGTTAATTACCACTCTTAGACTAAAGATGGCAAGCTTGTGCATTACCAGGCAATGGTAGACACTCTCAAAAAGTATATTGATGACATACAATTTCAACACATACCAAGGGATAGTAACAAAACATCAAATTCCATGGCTATTATTGCCTCTTTAATGCATCATCTAGACAAGGCAAAATAATATCAGTTCCTCATTGAAAATCTTCTAGCACTGGCTCATGAACCTTCAACCATTACAATGTTATGTGATATTGTTGATCTAATCTCTATATGGTATTCAAAACTTTTTACCTATCTTCATAATTGTATTATATCACTAGATCTATCTCACAAATAATCCAAAACCTTTACCCACCATGGCACATAATATACATTAATTGGACCAACCCTTTAAAGCCATAACTTTGATGTAACTCTAATTTGTTTTTTCTAATTTGGCATAATAATAATAATTAGCATTATGGTAAGTTAATGAAGGAGTATGTTGAGATCACTCAAGCATGGTCATCCTAGCCAAAAAGATCCTACATACCAGGTACTCTTGGCCAACTATGAATGTAAAATCATTTATGTATGTTGAAAAGTGCATTAAATGTCAAGAGCATGCAAATTTAATTCATTCCCTAGCCAAAACACTCAAACATTTGCTTATACCATGGTAATTTACTACTTGGGGCATCGATCTCATTGGGAATATGAACCCTACCTCTTTTTATGGCCTTAAGCACATCCTCACCACTACCAAATATTTAACTAAGAGGGTTGAAGCTATACTGCTCACTTAAGTAACTATAAAAAAAATTACAAATTCATATTCAAGCATCTCATTTTTCATTATGGTATTCCATTCAACATTATATCTAATAATGGAAAATAATTCAAAAATAAATATGTCAAATTATTGTGTACCAAGTATAAAATTACTCAAAAATTATATACCACCTATTACCCATAATGTAATGACCAAGTAGAAGCATCTAAGAAAACCATTGTCAATATACTTTAAAATATTTTCAATGATTCTAACCATGATTGGCATCTTCAAATATTTTTCTCCCTATGGACATATTGTACCAATTACCATACCCTAATAAGATCCACTCCATATTTCATTGGTTATGGAACTAAAGCCATTATTACCATTGAGGTTGAGTTACCTTCTCTACACATCTCTTTGAAACATGTCCTAGATTATGAAGATTATATCATATCTCACCTACAAGATATATAATTAATTGATGAAAAATGGATGCCTACAGTCAACAATATTTAAGTATACTAGAATTAGCTCTATGGCCACTATAACTAGTGAGTCAAACATAAATAATTTGAGCTTGGTGATCTTGTACTCAAATACAACCAAAATAATACCACAACTAAGAATAAGCACAAGGGAAAATCCAAACCCAAATAGATAGGTCCATACATCATTATTGAAAACTATGATGTTGGTGCATATAGGCTTACTACACCAAATAGGGATGAATTTGATTAGATAATAAACATTATACACCTCAATCATTACTTCACTTAAGAGACCTGGGGTATTTTTTGTGAGTCCCATTTCCATTATACCATAATATCAACATTATTCCTTGTACCATACTATGTACCATTTTACCATACCTTTCCTATCAATTGATTTGTTTTAACCCTCCCTACCCAACCCCTTTGATCTTGGTTCTGATCCATTAGTTCCATAGGTAGTTTTAACAAGAAGATTTCAATCAAGTTTGATAGTTGATTCAGCATTCTAGATAGAGGATGTATTTTAAAAATGTATAATAGTGGTTTAGCAGTTGCATCCTTCATTCTTTATTTTTTTATTTCCAAACTACTGATTATAACTACCTTTGGGAAAATTAGAGTACCACCATCATGCTAATAATTATAACTACATATGGTAAAATTAAGAACAACACCTACTTGTCATGCCTTGAAGTACCACCTTTCCATTTATATGTTGTACTATGCCATTTTCCTACTTTGCCTTATTTATGAATTTTTTGTTATCTATTCAGATTCTTCCACTATAAGGTGAAACTACAGTGACTTGAGGTCCCATCCTAGGACCATATAGGCAATGCTTGATTTATTTTGAGGTCAGCTCAGTCACCCCTTTTCCATACTATCATCATTTTGTGAGAAATTTTAGGTTTGAATGATCTTGCCATTATGTGAGCTTGAATTGTTTAGTGTCTCATCTTTCTCCATCAGGTTGAGATTCTTAAAAACTTCTAAAAACATTTGTAAAATGATATATAAAATTCTAAAAAGATTACCCATCAACTACTTATTTTCCTTAAATATTTTGGGAAGCCTAGATAATTCATAATAAACCACTTTTTATTTAGTTTCCCCATACTCTTGCCATTTTGTGATCCCATTCCCATTATTCTTATACAAACCAATCATGTTTTCTCTTATCATTATTTTCTTCTATCCCATATCTTGGGAGAACTACGTTTGGCATTAAGGTTTTTTAGATATTATGGCTATAGAACTATGTAGTTAGTGTCCACTTTCCTAGTGTATCTAGAGTCAACTCGACCACCCTTTCCTTTTCTTATATTCCCTCATTTTATGTGTTTATTTTGTTGTCTCCTATAAGATAGGGGAAATGTTCATCATCTTATTTGTGGCATGTTTTTTCACTAACATTGTGATTAACCATTATTTATTTTTGTTTTATTTTATTCTTTATATTTTTCATCTATTCTTTCTTTTATTCATCTTTTATTTATTTTCTTATTTGATTATTTTTTTGCTTTCTGGTTGTTATTTGATTCATTCTAGGTGTGTTTATTGTGTGATTACTTATGAACTATTCTTAAATCCCTCCATATACCTACATCAACATTATCATCATGTTTTTTTTATCATTAGTGCATTTCTTTCAATAGTTTATTAGATCATGTGCTAGTCCTTATGCATATTTCAGCTAAGTTCTCATGGTTTTTCATATCATGATGCCTACTGTCACTTACTATAACAAAAATCAACTTGATAAATCTTAAAATAAATATAGTCATGATGTATCTCCTTGGCACCTACAAAATCCTGGGCTACCCAAATCATTTCCCACTTATAGAGTAATTAAATAACAAAATAATTTTACACTCTTGCTAGTTCGAATGAGCATCTGCCTACTACCAAGTTACCTAAATTCATATTTCTCATTTGTACCAATTTTCCATCATATTCTCATAATTTGGTAAATTATTGTAACCTCCTCTAGGTAAATCATTATATATCATCCAACTTATGATGTCAATGCTTATAACTACCTTTGGGTAAATCATTGTATATTGTCCTGACTATAGAGCTGGTGATTAAAACCACCTATGGAAAAATCATGGTGTTTCGATCTATCTATAGGTTAATGATTATAAATACCTTTGTTCAAATCATTATCTTTATTCTACCCAATTTAGATAGGTATTCATTATGATAATGCTTATAATGCTTTTGGGCAAACCATTATCTCTATCCATCTACCTGACGCATTTTTTTATCCTACCAATAATTATAACTACCTCTAGGTAAATCATTGTTTTCCCTTTCATGATTATGACCAAATTTGGGATAATCATTAATTTTTTTACCATAATCCTCTTTTCAATGATTATAACCACCATTGGGAAAATCATTGCCTTTTTTATCCTAACTATGTTAATGATTATAACCACCTTTGGGAAAATCATTCTATTTGTCTACCTGATTAGGGTAGATCTATATGCCACTTTTTATAACCACCTATGGGCAAATCAATTTCTTCTACCCCATTTTCTCTTTTTGGTCCCATTGTTTCCTCCTTTTGAGAGACTGATCACCGACCCCTTTTCCAATCTCTCCTTCAAGGGGAAATCTATAGTTCTTCCATTATCATTAAAATTATAGGCACACAAGACATTTCATTATTTTAAAATATGTTATTGTTCTTATATATTTCAATGCCTTCCCAATAGGGGAAAACTATATAAACCTGAAACTAACCACAACTAACCTTTGGTTGGACTTTAGATTGATTCATACCAACCATTAAAAATTAAGATAGGAATCATTGAACATCTCAAATTCACTTTCACATCATTTATCAAAGCTCAAAATCATGTTGGGACATCCCTAATTGGGTATTATATCTATGTGTAATAATAACCTCTCACATATTCATCCCTAATCATCCTATAGAATCACAACTATCAATTTTGCCTATGGACCTATTAAGTGGGGTAATTTTAAACTTAAATCAAATCCTGGAAACAAATTAATTAACAAGCTAAACCAAAATAAATTCTTATTTGAATTATCTATGTGCAATTAATGCATATCTAAAAAAGGAAATTTTAAATTTTAAAATATCCTATCCCATCATCATTGCCTTTATGAGTTGTCAAGCTCTTTGAAAATATCCCCAAATATTTATTTTAGATATCCTTACCTATTAATTGAAAATCATAATTACTTGACAACTATTAACTCTACTAGAGTTATATTTGACTCACCCAAGTTTAGTTTGAACCCTTTCTAAGGCTTAACTCAACCCTAACTCATATTGGGTGAGAGTTAATTAATAAATATATAAATAAAGGCCTTACCCATTTAATCCATAATCTATTTTGGTTCAAATTTATTATGCACAAATGACTTCAAATATTTTATAAGAGTAGAGTTATAATGCCAAATTTCTAGCAACCAAGGTTATAATGCCAAAATATTAAACCAAGCCACATCACAAGCCATGGTGCCAAAGAGAGAAGGAGCTACATAAACTCTATTGACAAAGACTTATTGTATTACATGTTGATAAATCCATTTAACAAATCATTTAGAGCTCCCAAGGAATGTAAAATAAGTATAGTCTTTTATGTTTTTTTGTGCTTTCATTTAGCATTTGTTACTAAGTTATTCCTAAGTTCTAGGCTAGAAGTATAAGTGTTAGTGTGTGTTTTTTAAGTTTTATTTCTTGAAATAAGAATATAATAACTTCCATTATTGGATTCATATTATCATAGGAATCACCCAATTAATTTAGATACACTAAGTCAAGGCATAACAATGAAATCAAACAAACAAACAAGACAAAACACTATGAATCATAAATCAAATTAAAAAAATAGAATGAAATCAAATAAACATAAGTAATGGTTAATCATAATTTTAGCCTAAATAGAGAATAAAAAATATGATAAAAATTTCTCGTAGGATATAAGATACAATGAAAAAAACAAATAAAATGGTGGAATAGAAGAAAAGGAAGGGGTGGCTGAGTTGACTCCAGATGCACTAGGCAAGTGGATGTTGCCTACATAGTTTCATAGATGCAAGGTCCAACATTAGCTTCAGGCCACATTTAGTTCTCCCACAATATGGGATAGATTAAAAAATTTGATAATAAAAATATGATTGATGTGATAGAGAAATATGAGAATGGTCTCATAAAATTGTGAGAGTGTGGGATGTTAGGCTAGTAAGGATGGTGAAATTGAAAGACAAGTGGTTTCTTGTGAATTATCTAGGGATCCCATAATCCTTAAGGTAAATAAATGGTCACTTTTGAGTATTTTTTAAGATAATTTTCAAAAAAAATTATAATTTTTGAATTATATCAACTTGAATAAGAGTTTTAATAAACTAAATGGTCCAACTCGTAAAATAGTGAGAGTGTTCAAATTGAAATTACTCTCAAAATAGTGAAAATGTGGCAAAGGGTGACTGGCCTAACTTCAATATGAATTTATCATTGCCTACATATTCCAAATATTGGAAATAAATTTACTATAGTTCCACCTTACAGTGGAAGAATGTGACTAGGTAGTAGTAAATTCTCAAAACAAGCAAAGTAGGAAAATGACACAATACGACATATGAATGACAAGTTGGTATTTCAAGGCATGATAAAATATTGTGTTCCTAATTTGACCATAGGTAGTTATAATTAGGAAATAATGGCATAGGTCAATAATAATAATTTTCCCAAAGGAGGTTCTAATTAGTAGCATGATGGTAGGACTCTAGTTTTCACAAAGGAGGTTATAATTAGGAATATTTAGAATTAAAAAAATAAGAAATGAAGGATGTAACTACCAAACCACTATCATATTAGTCAAAAATATGACTTATATATAGAATACAAAATCAAATACTAAAAATTGATTTGAATTACCTCACTCAAGGTGCCTAAAGAACCAATAGAATGGAACAAAGGTCAAAAGGGGTTGGGTAGGTAGGGTAAAAATAACTCTAGTCACTAGAAAAGGTATGGTAGAATGGTATGGAGTATGGTGAAAATAATAATGTTGATATTATGATACAATATAAATGGGCCTCATATAAAATACTTCAAGTCTCTTAATCAAACTAATTGTTGAGGTGTATAACATTCATCAGCTCATCAAGCTCACCCCCTTCTAGTTTAGTAACCCTGTATGCTTTGAATCTATGATTTGAGACAATGATATAAGGGCGTATATAATTTGTTTTGAGCTTACCCTTGTGTTTCTTCTTAGTCATGGTATTATGTTGGTTTTATTTGAGAATAAGATCCCTAATTTTAAACTCTCAATGTTTGACTCATTGATTATAGTGGCCACAAAGTTTGTTCTTGTATACTTATAGGTTGTTGATAGTAGCCATGTATTTTTCATCAAGTAACTATAGTTCTTATAGGAGAGTTACTTGATAATATTCATCATCTAGTACATGATTTAATGTTATATTTAAAGAATGTAACTTGACCTCAATGAGAACAATGGCCTCAGTGCCATAAACTAAGTAATATGGAGTGGATCCTATTGGGATATGATAATTAGTGTGGTATGCCCAAAGGGCATGGAAGATTTGGAGGTGCCAGTCATGGCCAACATCATTGATAATATTTTTAAGGATATTGAGAATGGTTTTTTTAGATGCTTCATCTTGGATATTACCTTGAGGGTAATAGGCAATATAAAAATGATGGGTGATATTATACTTGGCACAAAGTTTTTTGGCATCCTTGTTCTTAAATAATTTACCATTATCAAATATAATGTCAGATGTCATACCATAGTGGTAGATGATATGGTTAAAGATGAACATAGAAATCTATTTTCCTATCATGTGAGGGGGATAGCTTCAACCCACTTAGTCAAATATTTGATAGTGGTAAAGATGCATTTATGGCCATCAAATGAAGATGGGTTAATCTACCCAATGAGATAGAGGCCCCATGTTGCAAATGGCCATGGTGTAAACATTGGTTTTAGAGTTTTGGTAGGGGCATGAACTATATTGTCATTACATTGACACTTATTACACCTTTTGACATAAGAATTTGCATTTACATCCATATATGACCAATAATACCTAATATGTAGGAAAAATTTGGTTCAGATCACCCCATTTATGTTTGTTCCACATAATCCATCAATGTTAATATTGATTATGATAATTTTAATATTAAATTAGAGTTCCATAAAATTTGTGGTGATAAATATATGGTCTAAGTAAGGTATACCATGTGTGTTTGTGGATAAATGCCTTTATTAGTTTGTGTGATATTTTAGGTGGCATAATTTTTTTGTGAAGGTAGGTAAGAAGGTTTGAGTACCATATAGATCTGGGACCAATGATATCATAGATCATTGTGATGGTTAAAGTTTCATGAGTAGACGTTAAAATATTTTTAACAATAAATTGAAATTATTTTACCCTTTCTCGATGATAGATCAAAGATATAATAGTGGCCATGGTATTTATTATCCTACTACTAAAACTTGGTAGGTGTTCAAATTTTATATTGGAAATCTACTATTTGAGATTGTCAACCATGGTCTTGTATGGTACTAACTTGTCATCTTTGGGTTTGAAATTGGTCTATAACCTAATTAATGATTAATTGAGAATAACCATAAACCTTAAGATGTTGAATATTCCATTGTACTACCTATTGAATCCATAAAATGAGTGCTTCATATTTGGCCATGTTGTTAGTACAAGGAAAAATATTACATAATGATTTAGGGATAAGATCCCCCTATGGTGTGATAAAAAATAGGCCTACCTCTAATCTATGTGAGGTGAATTATCCATAAAAATATAACTTCTAGTGTTGCTCCTTAAGAGGTGTTTCAATTGTGGTCATGATGGACTTGTTTGGGAATTAAAAAGTCAATGGTTTGATATCTTCAAGAGGATCTTCAACAAAATGATCTACAAGTACTTATCCCTTAACAACCTTATGGTTGATATGTTCTATCTCAAACTCACTAAAAGCATGATTCATTTAGCTATGTGACTTTGTAAATCTATCTTGGATAGTAGATAATTGATTGAATCTACTTTGGAAATAACTATGGTCTTATTTTTTAGCATGTAATTTCATAGTTTTTGTGTTGCAAAAGCCATAACTAAAGAATCTTTTTCAATGGGAATATAATAATATCTATATGCAACTAGTGTATGACTTAGCTAGTACATGACATGTTACTTTCCATCATCATCATGCTAGGATATAAGTTCCCCTAGGGATTTCTCAGTTGTAAATAGGTATAGTAGGAATAAATTTCTTGGCTAGGTGGCAATAAAATAGATAGATTCACAAGATAGTCTTTGAGGTGATGAAAATATTTTTGGGATTCGTCATCCCAATAAAATGTTATACCCTTGTTTATTAAGTGTGTAAATAGATGGCATTTTTTAGAAAACTAAGATATGAAACATATAATATATTGGATCTTGCCCTACAAATTATGGATATACTTTAATTTGGAAGGTGGTGTCATCTCTTTAATGGCTTGTACTTTGATAGGATCAACTTTGATGCCTCTATGGGAGATGATGAAGCCTATTAATTTGCCTAAAATAATACCAAAAACACAATTCTTAGGATTGATTCAAACCTTGTATTCATTAAGTCTCTCAAATATCTTTCTTAGTATGGCTGGATGATCGACATGGGTCTTTGATTTACCCATTATGTTGTCAATATAGTATTCAATAATGTCATGCATAATATCATGAAATATGATGGCCATGGATCTTTGGTATGTGGCCCCATCATTCTTGAGACCAAATGGGACAACTTGATAATAAAAAATTCACCATGGAGTGGTGAACATTATTTTATGTTGGTCTTCTAGCATAATCCAAATTTGGTTGTATCCTAAAAATCCATCCATTAGTAAAATCATTTTACACCCTGATGTGGAGTAAACTATCATGTTGATGTTTGGAAGAGGAAATCATCCTTGGGGTAGGCCTTATTTATATCTCTAAAATCAATGTAGATTTTGATTCTTTATGTATTTTTACTAAATAAAATAGCATTATAGATCCACTCTAAGTAGTCAATCGATCAAATACATCTATCTTATAAGCATTTCCAACTCTTTATTTACTAATAAAATAATGAAAAGATGCATCTTGCATAATTTTTTCTTAACAAGTTTGGAATTAGGATGTAAAACAAAGTGGTACATAACCAAGGTAGGTTCCAAACTTGGCATGTCTGAATAGCCCAAGAAAATATGTCAAAAAAATTATTCAAAAGTGTTTTAAATATTTTACATTCCTCATTAGTGAGGGACATGCCTAATTTTATCCATTTATGATTGTATGGAGTCCCAATGTTGACTTCTATAGTGTTTTATACAAGGAGAGTAGAACCATCTTCTGAAATGGGTGGCAAAGATTTGAATTGTCCTATATTGGCAAAGTCCTCTATTTTGGATTGGTTCTTCAAGATATCCTAAATAAGATGAATAAAAATATCCTAATGATATGGATAGCCATGTTACAAACACTATTGGATACTCTTGGATAATTCAAACAAATTCATGCTATTTTTTAGAACTAAATCTGGACCTAATAGTAACTTCATCATTTGTGGTATCCTAAGCTATGTTTGAGGAAGGGTGAATAACCCCAACTAATGTCACCTAAAATAATTTTTCACCAAAATATTGGCCTTTCTCTCTAATTTTACCTTAATCCAAAGGCACCTCAAAGAAGTTTTCACTTTGGGACCTAAATGTTTTATTTAATTATTTGTGTTTGAGGGTGTTCAACTGCTCTCCAAAGTAGGCTATAGGATCCAGTTTGATTAAGAACCCTTGTTTATGGTCTCCCAATGGAACATTGTCTCTTAGGCCTAGAAAATCACAAAAAGCCTCATCATTCTCAAATTCATCTACAAGCATTATGGATTCTTGTTATTCCCAAGCTATAAATTAAGGATGATAAAGAGGAAGTAAAATGTGTCAAATAAGAGGGGTAAGAGTATAAATGGAATGGGTGTCAAATGGATTGGTATTGGTTAGGTCTTCATAAAGGATATGATCAAACTCTACTTCACTATCAAAAATTTTGTCACTATTCATAGGCATGTGAATATGAATAAGGTACATGGATTCACCCTTAGTTTAAATCTTTCCTTTACATTAAGTTATATAGATTGACTCAAGTGTTCCTTGTATATTTATCCTAAGGCCTCCTCCTTCATAGGATTTATTCTCCATGATCTTGTTAGGAATGGGATATTTGGCATTTCTATAACATTTGGCCAGTTTATCATTGTATGATAAGGTTTCATCCTTTGTAAGTGGGTCTTATCTTGGTTAGTGGCTGGTGTGAAAATGATACGAGTTAGACTATGCATTTTTCATTTTCACTTTTATTTCCCTCCTATACAAGGTGGCTTATCTTTAGGTCTTCCATAGGACTTACAGTTTCATGGAAGTTTAGAAATATGAAACATATCATGACTCAAATATTCTCCTAAGCCATTAGCAAAGATGGTAAAATGATTAGACAATTTAGGATGTGGCATATGAGAAGATGAATCAAGGCTATATGGGTCTATGCAATTAGCCTCTAGTAAATAAATAAGTATTTATTTTATTTTATCCTTTATAGTAACTAGATCTAAGCCAAAATGATAGTTATAACTTCTATGCTCAGATTCCAAATGTTTACAATGTTTGTAAGGTTGAAAATATCCATTGATAGTGACCTCCATGCCTGAATGAGAAAACTTTAGACATTGGTGAAATGTTGATGGGATTCTATGAATCTCATGTATCTAAGATCTACCCAAGAGAAAATTATATGATAATTCTAAGTCTCACACATGGAATAATTTATCATGGGTCAAAGGCCCAATGATAACTAGCAAGTTGACAGTGCCTTATGATTCCCACTCTTAGTTGTCATAAGCCTTGATAGGATCATTTTTGGCTAGAGATCAGTTGTTGTGTATTTAATATTGTTGATGATATTTTGAGATACAATATTTAGGCCCAATCCATTGAATATGAAGACATGCTTCACTTTGTGATGTGTTATGAAAACTTTAATGTATAATGGATTATTATGGAGAGGGAAAAGGGATGACATATCACTTTAGTTGAATGTTAAATATTGGCCTAGGGATAAATGTCCAACTAAAACTTGGAATTTGTTTAGGATTATGTCATTTAGAACTTGAGATTGGCTGAGGAAATCTATTAGGATGTTTTTATGGATCATAAATGTATGCAACAAATCTAAAATAGAGATTTGTGTAGGTTTTTTCTAAAGTTATTCCACAATGTCAAATTTTATTGAGGCAAGACATTATTTTGTATTTGAATATTTAATCTTTTTGGTTGTATGATTTATGAAGTAGTCGATTGAGGGTTAGAGGTAGCTTGTTGTGGTTATGGTGTAGGAGTTCCTGCCCCTACTATTATGAACCACTCATGATGTTAACTAAAGGCACTTGTTATGAACTAGTTATTTGTGTGTTTAAACCACTTTGGCCTAAATTAGATGATGTGTGAAATTATAATTACATGGTACACATGAATAAATCATGGATTGGATAAGATAGATCACAGCTACACTTTTGATTGGGGAACACACTTGTTAAGTGAGAGCATGACCAATATGAGGATTTTCTAGACCTAATTATGGTATCACTTATATCATCTATCAAAACACATCATGCGAGGTAGGGTTATAAATCCTACAGTTTAATGAAATCACATAACAACCCTAAAAGAGTCTTATGGTTTCTATATTCACTTATGATAATAAACAGGAGAGTAAACTAATCTAGTGATCACCAAAGCTTATGGCACAAAGTAAGGGGTTAGATGTAAAGAATTCAAATACATGTATAGGGAAATTCAAATAAAGTAAGTATGAGTAACACCCTAATACATGGAATATGAGGAGTAAAATTATTTTATCAAACACTTACGCTACTTCTATCTACTAAAAGAGAGGAGAACAGACTTAGAATATACTTACTTGAATGCGAACTCATCATGACTCAATCTCTTCCTTAGCTAATGGGGATTTGTAAGAGGTTATTTTGGTTTGTAAGGATAAATTTTTTAGGATAAATCAGCCAAGACCTATCCATAATACTAATATTCTCCAAATAAGAAACCTAAGGTAAGACTTCTCAATTAGAATGGTGGAAGATTAGATTGTGAAGAAGCATGAGTGAATAATAACTCCTGATTGCATTCATATGAAAATGAAAAAATGACCTTGTATATATAGGATTATCTAACCCAAAAATCACTTAGACTTGTTGGATATTCTAGGTCAAATAGGTCAACCTAGCACATTATCATGCTAATGCCTAAAATTTGTGATAGGTTAGCTAGTTGGAAAGTAGGCCTAAAAAGGTAAAATGACCCCAAATTTTTCTAGGTCAATCAGGTTAACCTAACTTACTAAATAGGTAAAAAGGGTTCTAAAAAAGTAAAAAAAGGATATAAATATGAACATACTATAGGAATGTGCAAGGAAGGAGAGATAGCTTAGGGAGAGGGTTTAAGAGCTGAACATATAGGGAATAATATGGAAATAAGAGACAACAATACTATGAAGCACCAAATGTTTATCCACCTCATTCTTAGTGCACCCTTTAAGGCATACACTTAGAAATATTGAGTCATAATGGGTTCTTGAAAGATGTAAATCATCAGATTTTAATAAAAGTGTGAAAATATTGTGTATACATAAGCTACACTTAAATCTCATCACATGTCACAAAGGTGTAATAGGGGATGGTGCTTTGAGAAAGAACATAAGGACACACACAAAATTGATGCTAAATAAAATGTAGTATTTTGAAAAGCATAAAATAACTGAAAGTAAATGATAGAAAAGGAAACTAACTAAAAATTAAATGATGCATACCTTGACTTACCTTTATCATGGGATGTTTGTCAGTGATGTTTTAATTTTGATTGTGGAGGGAATAGAGACTGCTTTAGACGAACCCAAAAATATAAAACTAAGGAGAAAAAACAAACAAACACAATAAAAGCTAGGATAACTATTGCTATGTGGATGAGACATACATGGGAATTTGGGGAGCTAGGTGACAAGTGATATGTTAGACAAAATGACCAAGTCAAACAAGAGTAAATTGGGTAACCAAAAATCCAAAGCTACTAAAAACCAAAAAAATAAAATAAGTAAACCTCAAGTAAGAAAAGGAAAACTCACCAAATCAAATCAAAGATACATGTCAAACAAGATGGTAAAAAGAGGATTCAAAAATAAAAATGGTAAAACAACATTGATGAGTAAGCAATAATAATCCACATCTCAACCATCAATGGAAGAAAGGGATGCATAAAAGGGAAAACAACATGGTTGGGTGATTAATAATAATCCACATCTCATACAATAATGGAAAAATGGTGCGAACTCAAGGTCCACAATAGCAGAATAGAAAAATCAAGATAAATGGGAAAAGGAAAGAAAATTAGTTTTAGTAAATATATGGAACATGATGAAAATTATCCATAGTTTTTCAAACATGTTATTTTGTGTCTAAAGATATATAAAAATGAAACAAAGTAGTGTTAGCATGTTTTTAATAAATGAAGAAAAAGGAATTTAAAGAAGAGGTAAAATAAATTTGAAATCATAATTTGTCTATCAAGGGGGGAAATGAAATGGGGTAGAGGGGAGAATGAAGGAAAAACCAAGCTAGAGAAACTCTTTATTAAATTCAAGACACTCAAATTTGGTTTGATAGAACAAGATGATTATTGACCTTAAGGACTCTAAAGAACTTCTCTTAGCTACATAAGTCTTAGGTCAACAAATGGAATATATATATCATCCCATGAAGGCTATATGCATGAAAAGTAAAATGGACCTACCTCCTCATGATGTGTTCCCCACTCTTTAGGACCCCTTACAGAGTCATTAGACTACTGTGAAGATTGGGTACTTGTGTGAGAAAGTAGGTAGTAGATTTTTTTTGAAATGCCCTATTCTAATCTACTGGCCTACCACACCCCAAAGGAATTTGACTCTATGTGAAGCTAACTATGGAGTTTTAGCTTCAATTAGAGATAAGAGATGTGCTTGTAATAATATCTTTTTTTGTGATTAGACTTGTAAGATTTGTGTGTTGCCTTTTAGATATCATTACCTTTTGTTTTAAAATGATTGGATTTTAATTTTCTTGATGGATTTTTCTATTCTTCTTCCATATAGATTTGGAAAACCAAACATGGGTGCTAAAGATTACTCTCATTTGAAAATTTTGGGACAAGGTTTCTAAGAGAGACAAAAATCAAAGAGCATGGGGTCTTAGAGTCTCATAAATCTAGGTGAAATAAAAGTGTTATCTTGACTTTGGCCTTGTTTTATCCAAATGTGGAGGTGAAATAAATGGAGAAATCAAGAGGAAAATGATACTGGGTTGACCCAGTCAACCTAATACAAAAATAGTTATTGTAAAACTATACTAGATTGACTAAATTGACCTAGTACAATGCACATAGGCTAGAAAAAGCAATAATTTGACCAAGTCAACCTAGTATAATAGACAAGTTTCTTGTTTTACCTATATCTTTAGTTCTACTCATCCATTTTACAAACCATAAAATGCATTAGATTCATGATGATTAGAGAATGAAAATAGGGAAGAAATAAGTGATAAAATTATGATAAAAATAATGAAATAAGTTTAAAAAATCCTACTAATACTAACAAGAAAAGAGATAAAAATGGAAATGTGAAGATAATCTAACCAGTGGTGGGATAGGATTCATGTTGGGTTCATCAGAATGTATGAAATCATAATTGAATGGTGCACATGAATAAATCATAAACTAGATAAGATATATCATACCTATACTTTTGATTGGGGCACACACTTATTAAGTAGTAGCATGACCAATATGAGGATCTTCTAGACCTGATTAGGGGATCACTTGTATCATCTATCACAATGCACTATGCTAGGTAGGGTTCTAAAGCCTATAGTCTAATAAAATCTCACAACAACCCTAAAATATTCCTATGGTTTTTACATTCACTTTTGATAATAAACAAGACATTACAATAAACTAATAACAATAAAAGTAAACTAATCTAGTGCTCACCAAAGCTTATGGCACAAAGTAAGGGGTTAGATGCAAAACAATCAAATACACGTATAGGGAATTTCAAATAAAGTAAGTATGAGTAACACCCTAATACATGGAATATGATGAGTAATATTATTTAAGCCAGCACTTATGTTACTTCTATCTACTAAAAGAGAGGAGAATAAATTTAGAATATACTTACCTAAATGTGAACCCATCATGGCTCAATCTCTCCCTAAGCCAATGGGGCTTCACAAGAGGTTTTTGTGGTTTTTAAGGATAAAATTTTTATGCCAAATCATCTAAGACCTATCCAAAATAATAATATCATCTAAATAATAAACCTAAGCTAAGACTCTTCAAGTCAATAATAACTCTTAATTGCATTCATATTGAAATGACCAAAATGACCTTGTATATATAGGAGTATCTAACCCAAAAATCACTCAAACATGTTACTTATGGTAGGTCAACTTGGTTGACCTAGCACATTATCTAACTAATTCCTGAAGTTTGTGATAGGTCAACCAGATGAAAACTAGGCTTAAAGAGCTAAAATGACCCCAAACTATGCTAAGTTGACCAGGCCAACCTAGCTTATTGAACAAGTATTAAGGGTAATAAGCAAGGGAAATAAGGATATAAAGATTAAAATACTAGATGAATGTGTAAGGAAGGAGAGATATCTTAGGGAAAGGTTTTAGGAGTTGAATGGATAGGGAATAATATGGAAATAAGGGATAATAATCCTATGAAGAACCAAATTTCTACCCAACCTTTTCTTGGTGCACCCCTTAAGGCATGAAATAAGATATATTGAGTCATGATGGGTTATTTCAAGATGTAAATCATTAATAATCAATAAAAAAAATTTAAAATATTATGTGTATATAGATGACACCTGTATGTTATCCACTATGTTTAGCACATTTGTCTGCATAGAATCAATAGACACTTATTCAATAGATAGGGAATTAATCATGCCTCCATCTAAATGTATTTGTATAAAATGTTATAAACTTGAATTATATTATCCTGTTAATTCAATAAATACCCCTATTAAAGGAGCTAACTCGATGAAAGGACTGTTTGACATGGTTATGTGATTAAAGTTACATGTTAAGTTTAAATAGATTTGGTATGCTATTTGTATATATAGAAATTTTTACTCCATAAGGCCCTATCCTATTACAATCATATGTGGGTATTGATATGACATTAGAATGAGTGTTTGGAGATTGATAGAAGAGGATTGTTCAATGGTTTAGTTATAAGGTTAGTTAAAGGCACTCTAACTAGACTATATAAATTTTCATGGGGGAAGTCTATTATAAACTTGGACCCTAAATATGTAGATATGGTTAAAAATTCATCCTTAATTTTAAGTAAATTATGATAAAAAAGGGATCATATATCAATGGTATCATAATGTATACAGTTGTTGTTGAACTTGGTTTACATCTAATTGTATGCTAACAAGGTACTATGTTGTTTATTATTAGTCCTTCTCTTAGTATGGAGGTGTATTAACCAAATAGTGGGATAAGTGATCTTGGATTTATTACCCAAATTTATTATTTTAAGAAGGATAAGGATTTGTCTCATAAACTACATCATCACTATAACGGTCTTGAACAAAGTCATCTTGTATGGCCACATTATCATATCCTATGTTGTACATAGCTCTACTATGAATATAGTGAGACATATTCAAATAAATGATTGATTCTTTTAAAGAAAGGCCTAGATTTCTATAAATGCTTTAAAAACAATGTCCAAAGGACAAATGGTTCAAAATTGGTCTAACTTGGTCTAAAAGTGGTGGTGTATCTCCAAAAGGTATGTGCTAAAACTTGGTATAAAATAGTCTAACATAAAATGTATTTAAAAAATGGTCAAGTGTATGTAATAAATTCCAAACCTAGGTATAAAGTGTTTAAAACAAGTCTAATCTAAAGATAACAAACGTTTCTAGGTTTTTCATAGAAGGCACAAAAGCTAGAATTTTAAACAAAACATGGTAAGATATTTAATTTGGTATAAACTAGGAATTTAAATAAGAAATTGATAATTTATAAAAAGACTTTAAATATTAGGCACTATAATATAGACTACTTTCCCAAATCTAGGCACAAAAATAGTTTTCAAATTAAACAAAAAATTAGACTAAGTTACATAATGCAAAAGAGAAAGATTGATGTCTAGGACAAAATCACACAAAGCATAGGTATAAATCAATCATTGTTTGGATTTTAAATTTTTAGGGATAATTTAAAACTCAACTTAGAAAACTAGGATTCTTAAATAGTCAACAAACTAGGAAAGAATAGATGCATGATGGTACTGGGTAGAGATCTAAAAGGCACACATTATTTTGTTTTGAAACTATAATTTGGACATAAGGTACCAACTATGTGAAATGATTTGATAAACACAATGATTTTATCATTCTATAAATATGTGAAAAATGTTTATTTCAAGACTCAAAAGGCACAAGAACTTGGAATGAATTGGGAAGCGTAATAACATCCTTTCCAATCAAGTGACACACACAAACAAGTTTAGAAAAAGACTAAGGCAAATGCATAATGTCAAATGGATGGAATAACACCTCTTCAAGAAAATGAGTGATGTATAAACAATACTTTTGTTGATTTGGTAAAACAAACAAATATTTAGACTCAAAACCATGCAAGAATAGATAAAATGATATAAACACCTAAGTGTAACATCCTAAATCCTAAAACTGATAAGGTCGCATGGTACTATCAAATTTTATAAATATAATTACTCTTGAGAGGATTTTAATTGTTAATCCAAAAAGTAAAATTTTATGAAAAGTAGAGTTTTTAGGCCCTCTCTTCTCTCAATAGTTTTTACTATGACATGGAACTTTAGGCTAATCACCTTGCATCAATAGTATGTCCACAGTAAGTGGGGTTGTTGTATACTATCAATTTTTTCTCATTTATAGATGGTCCTAAGTGTGGCTAACACTAGGGATGCATTCATGTCATTTAGATCCATGTCAATCATATTGTTGTTAAAATGTCTTGTCCTTTTCATAACCACCACAATCATTACTTATTCAATGTAGTGTGATTTCTTGGTTTCCCCTATGTTTTGTGGTTTAATACCACTAACAAACCTAGCTTTAGCCATTCAAAACAAGCATCCTAGTAGGTCATCCTCAATTTATATAACCCACCATGGAGTGGGGTTGAAACAATATTGGAAATGAATTCCCTGGTCAAAACTTCCCTATAAAACCCATGAGGAGGTGATGAACTCCCACTCATAATCCAAATTACATGAAAATAAAAACAAGTAAAAAGATGTTATGGTCATTTTAGGGTCACCCAAATCATGCATATTTGGGGAAGACCTTAGCAACTTTCTTTCCACACTTTTGGACTAAAGTGAAAAAGGCAAAGAATGATCATTTTTTATCACCCAAGTTACTTAAATGGGATGGGGGGAGACCATACACACATCATTAAGTTTTATTAAACAAACAATTTCAACAAATAAGCATAAAATGAAACTCTTAAGAGTATTTAACTAGTGTGAAAGTTCATTTTTTTCACCAAAATGAAGTATGTTAATTAATTTGAGTCCCTTGGCATTAGTTGTTTGATAAACTTGAAAAAAAAGACTTAAAAAACAACTAAGCTTGTTTTAATAAACAACTAAAATGTATGTAATATTTAATCATTCTTTAATCTTTACTTTTTTTTCCTTAGGACCTACAATTTGTTAGAGGGTTTGCCTATTTAGAAGCTCAAAAGTGAGTGAGAAAACAACATTTAAAATTTCACTCTTGGGTTTTATGATTTTTATCTCAAAGATAGTTCATCATAAATCCACATACAGATCAAGGTTGATCCATATATATTGATGTCAATCTCATAGACCATTGACATTTCCTATAAAAATGTAAAAAAACACAAGCTTTTTTAACATAAAATGGTTTGTAAACAAGCCTTAAAAACCAAATATCTCACTAGATCCTAAAATAAATAAGTTAGATAAATAATATGTAGGTTCTTAGACATAGAATAAAGATACAAATATCAAGAAAATATTGATTTAGTTATGTCTCCATCATGCTCTATTTTCTACATGGGGATCATCAATTCTGGTAATTGACATCGATCTAGAAAATTGGCATCAATCCCTATCAATTTGGAAATAAAATGGCATTGATCCCTATGACCTGTGACTTACATAAGATATAAAGACATAAAAAATGAAGTTAAAACTTGAATTTTGAAGGTTTTTGAGCAGCCATTAGCAAAATTAAAATTAACATATCATCTTCCTTGGTTATATGTGATTCTTGGAGTCTCACCAAGCATGCTAACATGTGGACAAGGAATATGTAGAGTGGAGGTTAGTTTTGTGTTAGTCTCATAAAATGAATGAAATAACCATGTTAAAAATCCTAACACCTCTAGCCTAGACATTAGGGAGAGCTCAGGGAAAAATAACCAAATGAAATCACAACAAAAACATAAAGGAACAAGTCTTTTAACTTCTTTGGAGCTCTAAATGTATTGTTGAATGGCTTTCTTAGCTTTTGCATCAAGAAGTATTTAACAATGATTCTTGATTGGATAATTCTCTCCTTGGCACTTTGGAATTGATGTTGCTTGGATCATTTGGGCATGGTAACACTACATTCATGAGGCTTGTGGAGTAAATCTTGCATAATAACTCTAAAATATCCAATCTTATAAATGAAGGGGCATGCCCTTGTATTTATAGCCTTAGTAATTAAATCTCAATCAAGGTTAGTTCATGTTGATTTTAGGCTTAGAATGGATTTAAACTAAAACTAGGTGAGTTAAAACTAATTCTAGTTGAGTTAATAGTTGTCATGTAATAATGATTTTCAATTACTATGCATGGCTCTCAAATGTAATTAGATATTTTAGGATATTTTTAAAGATCTTGACAACTCATAAAGGAAATGAGGAAAGGGATTTGATATTTTGATTTTTGGAATTTTCATTTTTAGATATTCATTAATTGCAAATGGATAATTCAACTAGGCATTTAATCTTGTTTAACTTGTTAATTGAATTTTATTAGTATTTTAACTTTTTTAAGATTTGATATTTGTTTAAGTGCCCCACTTAATAGGTCTATAGGCCAAATTGATAGTTTTGATGCCAAAAGGTGATTAGGGATTAATCTGTGAGAGGTTATTGTTGCATATGATATAATAACCTAATTGGGGATGTCTCAACATGATTCTAATCTTTGATGAATGATGGACATGTAAATTTAGAACATTTAGTGATTCTTGGGCTTAATTTCAATGGTTGGTAGGAATTAGTCTAAAGTCCATCAAAGGCTAGTTATGGATATTTTTAGGTGTCTAAAGATATATCATTCAAGAATGCCAAATGTGATCACATCAAGCCCTAAGATGCATGATATAGATCATAAAAATGTCTAAGTAATATTAAAAGCTAAAAATGCAATTGAACACACCCAAAAGTGAACTCAAAATAAAATCAAAAGTAAATGGTCTAAATATACCTAAAATAAGGGGCATGTTTGAATGTTTCACAATATAAGGGACATGGCTTAGTCAAATGTCCACATAAAAAAATGGCATTCAAATGTAAACATATAATAAGTAATGACATACTTAAATGTCAAAGAGGAAAAAAAAAGGCACGGGGGCAATAAAAATTTGAGCATATTCAAATTCTCAAATAATTAAGATAATATAAATGTAAGACATTCAAGGAAATGCATTAATTACATCATAAGTAAACAACATAAACATATCATACTAGTCCCTAGATATATGTGTTATCAAAAAATTCTAATCACATAGCATATCAAGTATACTACAAAAGATATAAACATGGATAAATGCATGTTTAAGTACATGTATGAGCTCAAACATGATAATTTAAAGTGACCATAAATAATATAATTTGTATTTATCATGATCATAGAGGTAGATGCCTCCAATGTCCTGGGGATGTGAGTAGAGGGAAAACACAACATCCAAAAGTACAAAGATCATGTATATTTTTATACATTTATAACACCCAAAATATGTGTGAAACACATGTATATACAAAATATTGATATTCCATCTACCAACATGGAACCAAAAACATATATGCCAAAGATCTAACACATGTAAATGTTAAACAAATTTTTTGTTTTTTTAAGTTTTCAATTTTTTTGTTATTTTTTGGTATTTCTAGAATATAGACAAATATTTAACCAAGAAGTATTCAAATTTTGGAGACAATATATTGTGCAGTGGCCTTGTTTGACAAAAAAAATATTTCATAAGTCTCAATAGTGTTGTGTTTATTGGTAACTCACTACCAAAAATCATTGGTACCTATCCCCCATATTCATTATATGGTATATGAACCTCCTTGATATTATGTTAAAAAAGAATACATTACTTTGTAACACTAACAACTGCTTTCATATTAGTCATCCATTGTTGTCCAAGGTACAAAATAAAGTATGGTTGTTATTCCATTACCCATATATCAAGGTCCACTACATTTAGGCTGCTTACAATGGGTAATATGATATTTTCAAGAAATTATGGAAAAGTTGGTGAGTGACATAACTCATATATGTTATGTCCCAATTATTGTAATGTGGTAATACTATAAGTTATTTCCAAATTATTTACATCAAGATTGAGATGTGGGAAATTTACTCCATCAATTTTATAGTCATGGTTATATTCTCATGGTTTGGCCACTTCGAAGGATTGTTATCTTTTTTAAAATTATAAATGTTTGGTCACTTTAATTTTTTAGACAAATGTATATGTGACATTCATTCTTGTATTTCTAAATTTGGTTATTCAACACCTCACATTGATTTGTATATGACTATCAATTCGATGATAGTGATAATATGGAAATACCTCTTTAGGAAGAAGATTTTTATTGATCTATTCCTCTTAGGAGGTAATACATCATGTGATGCTTAAGTAACATATAAATTATTGTATTCATAGCATCCTAGATTGTTAAAAAAATTATAATCTATTGTGGAGATTTTTTTACAAACCTCCACATTTTTCACATGGTGTATTTGCATTTGACCTTTTTATGTTTTAATTAAGATGAGTAACCAAGATGGGTTGTATAAATAATAAGCATTGACATGCTTATATTCTATTTATGACTTTAC